>WTSP01003331.1:41127-53612 GCA_025331215.1 Actenoides lindsayi
TCCCTGCCCATGGCAGGGGGGTTGGAACTGGATGATCTTTAAGGTCCCTTCCAACCCTGACAATTCTATGATTCTTTGTCCGGGTGCAGGCAGGCACACACGCACACGTAGGTGCCGCTCCCTGCACCCAGCCCGCTGCTGCCGGGTTTGCTCCGAGACCAGCAGCTGGCATTTGCCGCGTCCCGCAGATGGGTCGTGAGCAATGCACGCGGCGCAGCTGCCTCTCTCTGGCACTGAGGGGATTATTTGTTTGCTAATCAACCCGCCGCTCCGTTAGTTGAGTCGGAGGTGAGGAGAGGGTGATTAAACATACGGAAAGGCTGTTCGGGAGTTGTGGGTGAAATGCTGGGCGGTAATTACAAGAGCTGTGAGGATTGTTATTGTAACCGGGGCTGTAGCGTCTCTCTGTTCAAACCGCTTGTCGCTGAATATCCAATGGCAGCTTCCTAAAGCAGAACAAAAACCCGCTCTGTTCCGCAGAGAGAATAAAGAGGTATCTCCATGTTTGCATCAAAAAGCTGCGGTCACCTGCGAAAACGATCACATTTCCACCTGAATCGAAGATGCAGTTTCTCACAGCCACTCGCAAAGGACGTCAAAAGTTCGGTGTGAAAAGAGGAGTGAAATCGGATAGCTCCGTGCTGCTCAGGTCGATTAGCTTAGGTAGCTGGCCCAAATTGCAGGTGTTAATTCTGCAGGTGCCAGTTGGGTCTAATCAGTCTGCAGGTTTTATCTGGTGCTTAGTGGAGCTCAGCTGGCCAAGCGATGGGCTTAATACCTAGCAGAGAGGGCTGGTCACCTGCTAGGATGGGATTTGTTGCTTTATTTTATGCAACTTGTAATAAAATGTAGCTCCATGTAATTTTTAACTTCTTGTGGCTTTACGGGAGTATTTAACCTGGAGAGAATGAGGAAAAGGTCCTCAAATGCTTTTAAAATGTCAGCATTCTATCATTGAAATACACAGGGTGACATCCTGAGGTCGTTGGGTTTGACCTCTGCAGTAGTGGAATAGTGATATTCCTTTTGAGCAAAATGCTCCTGTTCTGTGGGCTGGAGTGTGTAACCCCTTGAGGTGGGCTGAAGGAACAGGAGGTATTTGGCTCAGAGAAGAAAAGGGCAAGGGGAGATCTAACTGCTGTCCTCAATAGTCTGAAGAGGGGTTACAGGGAAGACAGAGCCAGACTCCTGTCATTGTTGCTTGGTGAAAAGTCAAGAGACAATGGTCACAAGAGACAGTAAGAGAAGTTCTGACTGTAGAAAGGAAATTTTTCACAAGGAGACTTAATCAAACAATAGGACAGATCTCTCTGAAACATTGCAGACTCTGTCCATGAAGACATTGAAAGCTTGGAAGGCAACTTGGTCTTCCTTGAAGCTAGCCCTGACTTGAGTAGGTGGTGGAAGTGGAGATCTCCAGAGACCCCTTTCAGCTAAAATCTTCCTGATGTTCTACTTTGCTGTTCTAGGTTGCACCTGGCTGCCTGCCCTGCTCTCCCCTCCAATCTTTCAGAATGAGATGGGAGTCCATCCTCACCTTGGGATTCTGAAAGAAATCAGAAGGGACAGCAGAAAAGGCGTGCTTTGGAAAAGAAGCCTTTAAGAAGTGATTGTGGCCTTCTTGATTTACTGTTTCTAATTGAAAGCTTACGAGGAGTATGGTTTTGCTTTCTAGTGGTTAGCCAGCTGACTCATGAGCCATCACTTGTAAGGACCACACAGGACAAACTGCACTGAGTTATGCCCAAGACCCATCATAGGCTTCATCATATCTGACTATTCAGTAGGGGCTGTGAACAAATAACTGTCTGAAACACACTCTTTGGTTTAAGGCAGCTAATTCTAGAGCTTTTGCTAAATAAACAGCACTTGTCCCTTGTGTGCTTGTGAAAGCAAGAAGGCATCTCAGAAGCAGGGAGAGCCTGTGGAAGCAGAAGTTAGCTGTCCCCTCCATTTCCTTGCTGAGTCCTGCCTGCAGCCAAGAACTGCAGAGGAGGAGGTCATGGGGCCCCAGGGGAAGTTTTGTTGGCCACAAAGGAGGCAAGACTTAAAAGACAGAGATGTAATAGTGGTTGCCTGTCTTGGGGAGCTGTGTGAAACTGCTGGTGGAGTTAAACTTGGCAGGACAGAGGAGTGGAGTGGAACTAGACACGGTCTTATACAGAGAATGGTGTTTTATCTCCTCTGTGAAGAATATTTTATCACATTTGTCAGAGCTGGGTGAACTTCTGATGCTGGTTCTCCCAGCATATCCACTGTCTGCTGAATGTTCTGTGCTGCCGTGAGTGTGTCTGTGCAAAATGATGGTGCACTGGCTGTTTTAACATGCCCTGCCTTTTGCAAGGGGACACATCATGTGCAGGCACTCCTGGATCCACACGTAGCCTGCCTAGGCCTGGAGCTGCTGGTGTCCGGGGCACTACTATACACAGGTTTCCTACTGACTTGCCTGTCACAGCACTGCAAATCAGCCAAATCCCAGTTCCTCTTGGGCACTTTCAAAATAAGTGTTAGGTATACATGGGGGAATTGCAGGACTTTTAAAGACAGGAAAGGGGCATATTCATTTTGTAGGTGTTGGTGAGACCTTGCTCTCTTGCTTCGTCTACTTGTCTCACAAAGAGGAAGACAAGCCATCTCCTATGGCTGTGACTTCCAGCCCAGGTTGCCCTGTCTTAGAACGCTTCCTTGGGCTAGTCTTTTGGAGTCAAACACCACTGTATTTCCCTGGCTCCAAGTGCTTGCCTCTAAAGAAAAGAGAATAATAGTCCTGGGAGGTGCCCTGGACCTCTGGAAGAAGTTGGATGTTTCTTCTTTCAGGAACTGTTTTTTTCCTAGAGCCTGGAACTGGATGAACAGTGTATGTAATGCAGACACATTTCATGGCACACCTTTCCAAACCTGCTTTGAATCCTGTGAAAAGCTACCTCCATGTCAGGGCCCAGGAGCTCATGTGTACAAAGCACCTGCTGTATAAGACCTCTTATTTCTGTTCAAGCCTGCACATTCCCTTCAGAAAAGGAGCATTTTGACCCTCAGTTGGTGGCAAAGAGATGATGGATTGAGTTCCCCCTGCCCCAAGCCCAGCATGCATGCATGTGATCAGCTAGATCTGCTGTTGGGTCATCTTAGATAGTTTTTGGTGAGGCAGGACCCCTTTGTAGGGCTTCACGGTGAGGTTGTAGCATGACTGTGGTGCGTTTGCCTTGAGGATGAGATGACTCAAGGACTTTTGTGATGGACCTATTCCCTCTTGGAAGCTTTGGAGATTGACATCAGGCCAGAGAGCAAAGAGCTGGTCTCTGCCTGAGGAGGGATTTGGGATGCCTGAAGGCCTTCAGCATGAACATGGATAGGTTCCTCCACTTTGGGGAACCCTGAGTCAGATGGTCTTAGGAGTGATCTAGCAAGGCCCTGCAGGTGTCCAGAGTAGGGCCACAAAAATGATCAGAGGGCTGCAGGACCTCTCCTATGAGGAAAGACTGAGAGTGTTGGGGTTGTTCAGCCTGGAGAAGAGAAGGCTCACAGGAGATCTTATTGCAGCCTTTCAGTACTTCAGATGGGCCTATAAGAAAGCTGGGGACAGTCCTTTCAGCAGGGCCTGTTGCAGCGGGGCAAGGTGTAATGGTTTTAAGGTGAAAGAGGGTAGATTCAGACTAGATACAAGGAAGAAATGTTTTACAACCATGCTGATGAAACAGTGTCGCAGATTGCCCAGAGAAGTGGCAGAACCCCACCTCTGGAAACAGTCAAGATCAGGTTGGATGGGGCAACCTGCTCTAGTTGCAGATGTCCCTGCTCACTGCAGGGGGCTTGGACTAGATGACTTTTTAAAGGTCCCTTCTAACCCAAAACATGATTCTATGTGGCCAGATTACGTGCGCAGCTCTGGAAAACTCTTCTGTGTAATTCTTCTGCCTGTTTTCCAGGCTTTTGCAACTTGCAAAGGGTTAAAGAGGTTCCTCTGCACAAGGCTAACCTTATGGGGAGGCAGAGTAGATTAAGAGGCACTAGTGGGGCTCCAGCCCTTGGACTTTGCTGCTGTGCAGCCAAGGCAGGTTTACACAGTGCCCGTGGCCAGCCCGGGAGCAGAGAAGTGCCCGGGCTCCTGGCAGAGCCCGAAGAGCCGCTTTCCCTGCACACACCTTCATTAATGAGCAGGAGCTTCCCCCTGGAGACAAGCCCGCGGGCTGTGGCGAGCAGCCCTCGCTGGGCTGTGTTTGCAGGGTGCCCGGCAGGGCCTCGCTTTAGGTCGGTACTTAGGAGGTATTGTAGTAAATTATAAAAGAACCTCTCTCTGATGCCTTGTGGGAGAAGGCACCGGGCCTGATTTCCCCCTGCCTCGTTCCTTGTGTTGCGTTCCGCGCAAGTCGCTCTAAACCGCTCCCGTGCTGCTTCGGCAGCTGCTTTGCCACAGGTATAAATTACAACCCTGGGTGCACAGCAGTGGGGGAACGAGGCCAACCATCTCGAAAGGTCAAAGGAGCGTTCATCGCACCGCCAAGCCTACCGTGACTTCATTGTGACTTAGCATCAATCAAAGCGCTGTTGTTGTTAAAGAATCTCAAATCGATGCAAAATAAATAATAATAAAAAAAAGAGCCACGCATCCCTTTCCTACTCCTTTGTTCTGCGCGGAAAAAATGTCTCGTTGTCCTCTGGTCTTCTCAAACAATGTGCCTGGGTGTACAGGTTACAGATAGGAGGGTAGTTAGCCAGAAGCAGATTATAAAGGGATGGGATCATTCTCAGCCAGCTTAAAATAGAAGGGAGCAGTGTTTAGAAACAATCGCTGTAGCTGTGACTTCCTCAAACAGCGTGGCTCTGATGTCAGATACCAGGAAAGAGGAAGCAATGGTCAGCAGGCATGAGGGTTTAACCAAAGGTGCAGTTTGTTCCAGCTTTCTGATGAAAGGCTCTCCCCTGTAAAAAGGTAATATGGGCGGAGCAAGCAGAGTTAGAGATCCTCAGCTACAGAAGTAGATGAGGAGCAGATTCGGCCACTCTCAGCTGCCTGTCACCGGCCACAAGAGCACATGCTTACTCTCAGTTCTCTCCTCATATCCCTCTGCTTTGATCTGGAGAGAGCCTGCCCTCCCCCTCAAAAAAAACCCCAGACACTCCTACTTGACAAGGTTTATTAAGTTCCTAAAAAAACCCAACACCTGAAATGAAGCAAAAGCTGAGATTATGATGTGTTTGACAACCGTACCGGGATTTTTGTCTGGTGCTCGTGCTTGGATTTAAAGCATTAACTTTCCTTTTGTCAATTTGTTGCTAAGTTTGAGCAGTTCACAGTTGCTGGTTTCTGGCTATGCAGTATTTATCTGAGAAAGCTGATTGTGAGTAGGTGTCACAGAAAAATATCATTTTAAAGTTAACATTGTGGTCAACCAAGAATGTTCTTATGAAATACTTCTCAATTCTCCATTTCATGCTGAACATCTAACATTGATGCACGTCCCTGTTGTTTCTGTTGTGTTTCATTGTGTTGTTAATTAATGATGATATAACTTTAAAATTGCCTTGCTCAAGCAGGAGTAGATGATCCCCAGAAGTCCCTTCCAACTGAAGGTGCAATGTGGTCTTGTGGCTGCACTGGTCACAGCTGGCAGACCAGAACAGCAGGCAGGAGGTGTTCTATGGTGAACCTCACTGTCACTGCTCTTGTGACCCACACTCAGCTGATCAGGGCACATGGTCCCCACTCAGTAATACAAAGGAAACTGAGAAACCTGTTGCTTCTTCTCCGGTAGCCCTACAGGAACTGCATTTATAAGTAAGTGCAGAAAATGGTAATTTTCCTGCGGCATTTATAGGATCATATTGTCATAGAATCTTTAAGGTTGGAAGAGACCTTTAAGACTCCAACCATCAACCCAAGCACTGCCAGGTCACCACTAAACCACATCACTAAGCACCACGTCTACAAGTCTTTTAAATCCCTCCAGGGATTGTCACTCCACTACTTCCCTGGGCAGCTCGTTCCAGGGCTTGACAACCCTTTCATTGAAGAAATTTTTCCCAATATCCAATCCAGACCACTCCTGGTGCAACTGGAGGCCGTTTCCTCTCGTCCTGTCACTTGTTACCTGGGGGAACAGACAGACCCCCACACCTCTATGACTTCCTTTCAGGGAGTTGTAGAGGGCAAGAAGGTCTCCTCTGAGCCTTCTTTTCTCCAGGCTAAACAATCCCAGTTCTCTCAGCTGCCCTTTGTAGTACTTGTGCTTTAGACCATTCATCAGCTTCGTTGCCCTTCTTGGGACACACTCCAGCCCCTCAGTGTCCTTTTCGTAGTGAGGGCCCCAAAACCAAACCCAGTATTCAACTTGCAGCCTCACCAGTGCTGAGTACAGGGGGATGATCCCTGCCCTAGTCCTGCTGGCCACACTATTTCTGATACAGAACAGGATGCTGTTGGCCTTTTTGGCTACCTGGGCACACAGTGGCTTATAATCAGATGGCTGTTGATCAACACCTTCAGGTCCTTTCCCCCTGGCAGCTTTCCAGCCACTATTCCCCAAGCCTGTAGTGTTTCCTGGCGTTGTTGAGGCCCAAGTGCAGGAAGGACCCAGCATTTGGCCTTGTGGAACCTCATACCATTGGCCTTGGCCCATCAATCCAACCTGTCCAAATCCCTCTGTAGAGCTTCCCTACCTTCAAGCAGATCAACACTGTTGCCCAGCTAGGTGTCAGCTGCAAACTTACTGAGGGTGTACTTCAACCCCTCGTCCAGATCATTGTTAAAAATATTAAATAGAATAGGCCTCAATACTTAGCCCTGAGGAACACCACTTGTGATCAACTATCAATGAGATTTAACTCCATTCACCATGGCCCAGCCATCCAGCCAATTTTTTGCCCAGTGAAGAGTACACCTGTCCAAGTCTGTTTATAAACCATGTGACTGAATTTACATGTTTTATAGACCAGTTATTTTGGAAATTCAACAAAATGAGATCTTTCAATATAAAAAAAAATAATTCTACTGACTTTTCTCAAGTCTCTGTATGATCACATTGATCTCATCCCTACTACATTCCTTTAGTCTTGTAAAAGTAAATTTGCTGGGTCTTCATGACCTGCCAAAAAACTTGCCATACCCAAAGTGGAGGGAAGAAAACATGGCTTTAGTCTCTCGTGGTCCCTTTTAACACACTTGCATAGCATCGGCTCAAATTCCCTTCCCTGCAGCAATTTGAGTGTCTAAATTGCACTCAGTGGACAACCAGAGGACAGTGACCTGTTCACACGCTGTGAGTGATATAGTAAGGTTTAAAAAAAATATTTAGTAGGAGGTGGTAAAGGGATGAAATTCAGATTAGCAGTTTAGGAAGCCTCTTTGTTTTCCTCCTTCGTTCCCAAGGAGCCTTGGCAATAGTCTTGTCTTCTTACAGCTATGAAAGCTGTGCTGGCCACAGGACTGTCGAGTGGACAGGCTGATGTGTTGTCCGTGGGAAGGAAGTGTCTTAATTTTGGGAATGCCTGGAGCACGTACTGCTACTGTGGGGGGACAATGCCCTGGAACTGGAACCTCACCTTCGCTCTGAGCAGCTCTTCATTCCCATGCACAGCAACACCAGCCTTCCTCACCGCTGGTCATGACTTCTAGGGGGCTAACGGATTATGCCCAGTAGCTGTGTGCTGCCCATTGCTTACTGCCTCCTTCTGCATCTCGTGCGGCAGCCCGAGCAGCTTTTCAGAGTGGGGACAGTGACAGCAGTGGGACTGCATGAACTCCCTACCTTGACAGGTCTTGTGGGGGAGCTGCCCTCTCCCCTGGCAAGCAGAATGAGAAGGCAAAAGCTGAAAACTGGAAGTTGTAAGTGACAGTAACAGAGGAAGAGGAGGAGGACTCACAGCATAACAGCTTCTTTGTTTTTATGATCACCTCTTTAAATTCAAAACCTGTTCAGCACTTGGTACAAAAGACAAAGACAATTTTTTTGTCTGTCAGAAGCATTTCTGATGTGCCTCTCAGCATAGCATTTAGTCACCTGTAGCTCCTCTGTAAACATTTTAAGTGGAGTCCTGGCTTGAATGATGTGGGGCTGCAGGCTCATTGTCAGTGAGACTTACAGACAGGAGTACATGTTTTTTTGATGACAATTAAATTGAGAGATTTTTAGTTAAACAAAAGCATCATTTAAACAAGATAAGTAATTCATCCCCAAGTTTAGAAGATACAGTACCATCAGATTTGCAGTTCCCAATAATGATGTCTAGATTAAACAAAAAAACCCCAACCCTGGCTTTTTCTACCAATATGAAGCCCCAGTTTCATAACTGAAAGACGGTGCAGTGTGCTATCATGTGACGTTATAATTATCAAAAAATCATGCATAACGTTGAGAGAAATGTGCTGAGTGAACCAGGACATTTGGAGTCCGTAGGCACACAGCCTCAAGGCTGAAGGAGATTAATGCTTTTGGCATCACACAGAGCCAGTATTATGTTCATGCTGTCGTAGGGATTTCTTTTTCCATAGACCTCCTGATTGTAAAAGGGGATTCCAAAACTCACATGCGAGCAGCAAATGTCTCCGAGTACACTGTGGCTCCCAGCCAGGAACAGAAACCCCCGGTACTGTCTGCTGCCGCGGTGCGCTGATTGGGAATCGGATAGCCGTCCGAGCGCGGTGTATCACAGCACTCGCCAGTCATGTGAGAGAGACATCAGGAAACAGTAGCTGACAGTCACATCACTGCCAGTCACAAAGGGATCGGTGCTTAAAAGGGAGCCCTGGATGCTTTCAGCATGACTGAACCCGCTGCTAATCTGCATATGTCTGGATTAGAAGTCACACCACCGTAAAGATGCCACGAGCCAGGCAGCACCCATATGTCAAACGTGTGGTGACAGTTCCTAAATATCCCGTCCCCCACAGCTCTATTCCTAAGAGGCAAAAGGCAGAGCACACAGTCGTCCCAGTCCTGCTCCCAGTACCCCTGTGTTGTTAGGATTGCTAGATTTTTCTGCTCTGGGTGTATATGCACATGTATAGTGGGTCTGGCTGAGCTGCTTTTCCCCATCCAGCCCTCATGCTGCAGTACTGGGAGCTGGAGGGTGTTGATAACAGCACGTCCTCTTCATCATTTGAAAAAGATTATTACATTCACCAATAGTTTCTCATTTTAGTCCTAAGACTACATTATCATGTGGATTGACCAAATATATCACTCTTAATCAGATGCAGAACGGCATACCCTACCTTCCTGACAGTGTTACGGACCTCATGCCATTTGATTTAGTCTGGTGACAGGGCTGTAAATGTGGAGCTTTGAATGAAGCTCCCTGCTGGGGTGGTGCCTCCTATTCCAGCCTGAATGTCAATACTTCTGGAGGTGGGGGCTCAGTTCTGAGCAAGCAGAGAAGTATCAGTGCTGCTACATGTTTGAGTCTGGTTCTGAATGCAGGTGTGAGAGCTTGGAACAGAAAGGCAGACAAATTCGGACAGATTCATTCAGATCATTTTGGCCATGTGGCTAAAATGAATCAAAGCTCAAGTTTGATGAACCCAGACCATTGGAGAAGAGATAAGCAATAGACATGATACACTTTTTTTTTTCAGTGCGTTAACTTCTGGGGAAGACCTGTGTGGTACGGCTTCCAAAGCATTTTTCACATGCTAGTGATGAGTTCAGTGGTGAACTGTGATTTCTACAGCAGACTGAAATTAAGGAACAGAAAAAGGTGTTTGTTTATTTTAATATAACAAAGTGAGTGAAAGTTTCCCAATGAAGACAGCCATACTATGCGTATGCTAACAATTACTTCTCGAACCAGAACTGGCTTGACCAAGAGTTGACCCTCTTGCGAGTCTTTGGTTATCTGCTGTGACAGAGATAAAAATCTTTACTTAAGAGGTTGTCAATGAAGTGTAGCCTTCTGAATTGCATGTGGAGTGATGGGCAAAATGATGGTGAGCACGTCACAGCCCACGTTTTGGTTAGGACTCCCAGGTGAGAGGCCTCTGGAGCATAGCTTCAGCTTGCAGGCTGCCTGGCAGTACTTGCCAGAAATACTCCAGACTATTAGAGTAGAAGGAGGGAACAAGTTGTGGAGATGCAGGACCTTTCTTTTTTTTCCTCCTTCTTTGAGAAATCAAGTACGTGAAGCAGCTCTTCCAATTGCAGGCACTCTCCACTCATCACTCCTCCTTCACCTTGGTGTTGCTGTTAGTATGTAGAATGCTCAGGCTTCAGCAAGATAGTGCTAGCCCAGTTTCTGCTGGGCCTGAATCTGGGATACAGAGTGTATGGAATCAAAGCTAAAGCTGATTCAGTATGTCTGGTTGGAGCCACCCAGCTATTCTGAGCACTCCAATGTGCTGGGTACTAGGCTCTAACCAGTTTTGGTTTTACTGTGTGCCTTGGCAAACCTCATTTATAAGCAAGCCCAAATGTCCCCAAATTCTTAGTTATTCATGGATGATTGCAGCAAGGTTTCCAAACATGACTGGAGAATTTAGATGCCCAACTCTTAGTGATTTCATGAAAGCAGTGGGAGTCAGCCAATTGGCCTGCGTAGTCACAGTCGAAAATCCTGTGAGATACCTATCTGTGTCTTTCAGCAGCTCTGAAAACCTCTCTCCCAGTGCTTTCTGGAGTATGTTGTCATTAATATTGAAAGGTCAGTCAGGGTTGCAGTGTTATTTGGACAGGACTAATGTTTGTGGAGGAGACACATGCAGATCACAGAGGAAACC
Organism: Actenoides lindsayi; assembly: GCA_025331215.1. Lineage (NCBI taxonomy): Eukaryota > Metazoa > Chordata > Aves > Coraciiformes > Alcedinidae > Actenoides > Actenoides lindsayi. The sequence continues at coordinate 51,839 of WTSP01003331.1, forward strand.
TGAGTCCTACACTGGAATGCACAGCTAAGGCCGTACTGGGCTTTGCTCTGCGTGGATTGAGGCAGATGGGCACTTCTCGATGGAGTTGGAAATGCAGACAGAGGGTAATATGATTTAAATACAGGCATAAATCCTGCATCAGGACCCAGATATTTCAAGATGAACTAACTGATTTGGCTGTGTGTTGGCTTTTTTTTTTTTGAGTATAGTTCGTGGCACTCAGTGCAAAGTTTACTCTAAATTATTCAACAGTTGTGGGCCCTGTAGGTATTATTGCATGGTAACTAGCTTTCCTGGATTAATGTTGCTTATTCTACTTTTGAATAAAGCTAAAAAATTAATTGTTACAAGCTCAGAGCTTACCCTGTTTGATCTCACACACCCTTCCTTCTGTGGAGTTGGAACTACAGTGACTTTTGAGGGTTGGGTACAGTGCTTGTCCAAACTCATGAAGATGAATAAAAAATAATATATGTATTTACCTCAAGGACACACTAATGGGAAGCAAGTGAAGTCACCATGATGTTGGAACAGATGCTTCTGGCTGAAATGACATTCTTGGGCTTAAGTATTTATGTCTACTTTATGGGCTGTTAACCAAGTACATTATGTTTTGCCCAGAAAAAGGACTTGCATGAGCTGGTTTGCTCATTCTGTGGCTTCCATGACATAGGACATCTTGAAGGAAACAATCTTTAGGAACCACTAGAGAAATTCTTCCTTTTAACCTGTCCAAATGGCCATGGTCTTAGCCCATGTCCTCATTCTCCATGTTTTCCACTTGATTCTTGAGAAATGTTTTCACCATAAACTTCCTATCTTTGAGTAGGAAAGGGGAGATGAGGCATACACGGAAGAAGGAAAAGTAGAGTAAGAAAAAAGGAAGGCCTGCAAAGCCTAGAAGAAGAGTGGTATCCGGGAAGAAGGAGAACCACTGAACAGCAGAGAAGGTGAATGAGAGCTGACAACATGTAGTTACTAGCAGGAGCAGGGCAGCAGTGTCAGTTTTGCTGGTCAAGACCTGTGCAGAGCCCTGGCAACTTGAACAGCTCAAATTTTCATCCCTCTTGATTTATGCATAAGGTCTGTTGTGTCTTAGTGGTGCATTGCCTACCACACCTAATCAGAAGTATACATGGTAAATCGGCGTATGCAAGTCTTTCTGTGTTGGCATCTCTCACCCTGACCTGCCTTTACCTTTATCATTTGTTTTCAACACTCGCAAGTGGTTCCCTGAGCGCGAAGCGCTATCAGCTCACCAGAGCGTTTCTGGATGAAGGGGATATATTTGTGATGATGACAAGGTGACTGGTCATACAGCAGGGATGGCAACATGCATAGAAACCTTTGGTGATTTTTGTCTTGTAATTCTTGCTGCACTAGGAGGCATTCGGTATGGCTTTTGTCGTGTTAGAGAAAGGAGGGTGCTTGTGATGTCTGTGGTGAGCACATCTGTTTCTGTCCTAATTGGCCAGTGCTAACGAAGCTGGGCAGAGAGGTGGAAATCTCAGAAGTTAAGTTTCTGCACACTTGATGAGAACAGGCAGCTGGGCTGGAGGGATGAAAGCTCCCTGCCTGAGCCCAGGGGTCTTCCTGAGCCCAGGGGTCTTCCTGAGCCCTTGTGCTCTAGACCCTTTTCCAGCTTAGTTGTTCTTTGGCTGTGAATCAGAGAATGGTTTGGGTTGGACAAGACCTTGAAGATCATCTAGTTCCAACCTCCCTGCCATGGGCAGGGACACCTCCCACTAGAGCAGGTTGCTCAGAGCCCCATCCA
>WTSP01003331.1:53896-73074 GCA_025331215.1 Actenoides lindsayi
CATGGGCAGGGACACCTCCCACTAGAGCAGGTTGCTCAGAGCCCCATCCAACCTGGCCTTGAGCACTTCCAGGGAGGAGGCATCCACAGCTTCTCTGGGCAATTCGTTCCCGTGCCTCACCACTCTTACAGTGAAGAACTTGCTACCAGAGGGGTTGGATTCGGGCCAGCTGTCAAAGAACCGTTGAGAAGCATCCCTGGAGGCCGCAGTGGTGGGCACGGGAAGCAGCAGGCATCAGGAGGCTCACCGGCCCCCGTGGCCTGGGATCCAGGCCCGCCCCGGGCGAGCGGCAGAGAGTGGCCCTCGGAGCCGCGCTGGGTGCGGGCTGGGTGGCTGCAGAGGCTGCCGGCAGCTCGCCGAGCTATGTGAAGGCGACAGCTGCCTGGGCCGGGCTCGGGGATGGTTCTACAAGAGTATCAGCGAGCCTCCTGGCTGCTCTGCCCCCGCAAATTCCCCTCGCCTCGTGTGTCCCCACTGCATTCTCCCAAGGAGGCACGTTTTCTACTCTCCCACTTTCTCTATGTACCTTTTTTTTATGTCTCTGACGGTTTTCTCCCCAACCCCCCACTTTTTTTTTTTTTTTAACATATCCTGGACACAGTCACTTCTCTTTCCTTCAAATCCTGAGTTCAGTTTTGGGCCGCTTACTCCAAGAAGGACCTTGAGGTGCTGGAATGCATCCAAAGAAGGGCAGCCAGCTGGTGAAGGGTCTAGAGTCTTAGGAGGAGCGGCTGAGGAAACGGGTTGTTCAGCCTGGAGAAAAGGAGGCTCAGGGCAACCTTCTTGCTCTCTACAACTCCCTGAAAGAGAGGCTTGTAGCAAGGTGGGGGTCAGACTGTTCTGCCAAGTAACAAGTGATAGGACAAGAGGAAACAGCCATAAGTTGCACCAGGTGAAATTTAGGTTGGATGTCAGGAAAAATTTGTTCATCAAGAGAGTTGTCAGCTTTGGACCAGCTTGCCCAGGGAAGTAGTGGAGTCACCATCCCTGGAGGTATTTGAAGGATGTGTAGATGTGGTGCTTAGTGGTGACCTGGCAGTGCTGAGTTAACGGTTATACTCGATGATCTTGAAGATCTTTTTCAACCTAAACAGTTCTATGATTCTGTTCTTCCCCAGGGACATGAAAACCAGCAGTGACTCCTATGGAGTTAGCCAGGAGAGTGAGGCAGAGGAGAGAGATGTCTGGGCAATTTTCTTTTCTTAATAGTCATTGGAATGGCTTCCTTTATTTTTTAGCATATTGACAGAAGTTCTTCAGTCTTTCCAGACCTGACCCATATAACAGAGCCACATTTATGCATGTTTTGTATTGACAAAAGATCACCCTTTTTTCATGAGCCATCCATTCACTCCACAAAGAGCAGTCCCAAGGAAAAGGGGTAGGTCAGTCACTGGTTTAGGGTGTCCTAATTTCAACACCAGGAAAACAGTAATGAGGGAGAAGACGAAGGGACAGAAGCATACAGGGAATGAAAAGAAAAATACTGGATACACTGTAGTTTTGAAATAAGGGAGGAAAACTTACTTGCTAGAGAAATGTGGAACTTGGAGGTTAAGGGGCAGCAGATGTTAAGTAAACAAACATATTTAAGCTTATATTCTTCTTGCTTTTCTACCATCCACTGAAGAACTAATTAATGAAAAATCTGGCAGATTGGATCTTATTTTCTGGAGAACAGACCACAGGAAAATGTGTAAAATTTTGGCAGCATTTTAGTTACAAGGTCAGTCCAGGCAAAGGAATAGTGCCACCCATTTAGTTACTTTGTTCAAGGTATTCACATTAAAATTATCTGCATTTTTAACAACTGGAAATCTGGGACTATGCCCTGCATTCAGCAGGTCAGTAATTAATTCACAAGTCTATGTTGTTTTTTTCACCTTATACGAAAAATAGCAATGTATCTATCTAGCAAAAATCTGTTTCTGCTTGTAGTTCTGAAGTGCTTTGGTAATATAGCAAGAAAGAAGAAATAAATGGGGGATATATAAGCAGGAGAACACTGACATACTCCATCAGTGCGTCAGTGGAGAAAATGATGTGCAAACAGCAAGAAGAGGCAGCACAGAGATCTCATATTTAAACCTAGGAATGAGGACACATTATTAGACCAGCTTCTGTTATAAGCGCTTTCTCATCATTTTGAACAGCAATGTCCTTTTTATAAAGTATCCTGTTGATTTTGCCTGGGGGATAGTCCTTCTTACAAATGCCACAATACAGGCAGAAGCTGCTGATGTAAAAAAAGGCCAACACTGTGGTGTACTGAAAACTGATGTTACTAAATAAAAGAAAAATGAGATTTGAGGGAATAACAGAGATACCATTGCACTGTCCTCATTGTTAATCTTGGTATTTATCCGATTGAACATACCCTTTGTCACAGTAGAAGAGAAGCAGTGACAGAATTGGCTTTTGCCTCCACCAAATTGTTGCCAATTCTAGGAACTTTGCCAATACAGTAACAGTGGAGTTCGTTGTGTGGTATGTGAGGCTTCAGTCCCAAACCTAGGTAAACTGAGGCATAAACATGTCCTCAAGGAGGACGAGGCAGTCTTCCCAGAGATTTACTTAGTATAGAATGTATAACGTGAACTGAAATCCATTATCTTTGCTCAAAATATTAATGCTGTTACCGGTCTGAGTTAGAAGTCTAAACCATTTCCTCTCTCTCCCTGATCGCCACTGAATTTTACAGCAGATGTAGAATGGAAAAGGATGTTAAGGAAGTAGAAATATGGGGTCAGCTATATTCATGTTAGAAAATGTAGCATTCAAACAGAAATGCCTAGAGGCATCTTTTTATAAATACAGAGGAAGACACAGGGATGGAAATTCCACATGTTAGCATCAAAGAACAAGAAATATAGATTCACCCTTTTCCGTAACACTTCATGAAGACATCACTGACAGACAAGAGAAAGGGGCAACTGCAGGGCAAGGAGTTCTCAAACATGACTGGAGTCAACATTCCCTAATGATTTAACAGTGAAGTGACAAAACCAAAATCAGTCTCCCTCTCTCTAGTGTGAGGTGGGCAGTATTCGCTGTGTTTCTGCTCATTTGCTTCCAGCTTTTTGAGCAAGTGGCCCACAACAATGATCTGATGCTTTCAGTGTCACTAAAATGGAATCCCAGATATTAATCCCTCATGTGCACAGGGTCACATGTTGTTTTTGGGACACCATGGGTAAGGTAAAGAAGGACAAGCCTGAACAGACTGTGCAGCTGAAATACAACCCTTTTTGATCATATCCATCACATGTTTTTTCCAGGGGGAAAGGCATGATCAGCAGGGATGCTAAGCTTTTTAACCTTGAATGACATCCTGTGATAAGCCCAGGCACACAGGAAAAGAAAGAAGCAATGGCTTCCACCCACCAGAAGTCTTATATTTCCACAGTGCTGAGGCTGTGATAATTATGACACATCCAGCTGGTGCTATTATTCAACCGTTCCTGCAGGAGAGGGTTGGTCTTAAGCAGCATAAAGATTGCTACAAAACTTTATGGCAGCAAAAAGTTAATTAACAAAAAGCAGTTAACCATTCATATGAATGGCAGGAACAACTTCCACAGCCATGTGATTATATTTGCATTCAGTGCAGTGCTTAAGATGCCTCGCTTGTGGGCCAGAAGCCCACTGTGATAAGTGCTGCATGAAATGGGTGAATGGAAAAAGGAGAGAACTCATAGTGGCAGTTGTCAGCCTGCTCTTGGAGGAACAGTTGTTGCAGTTGAGTCAGTGCCAGTATAAAACTTGCAGTGGGAAAAGGGGGGAAAGAATCACAGCATCAGGAGAGCATCGGCAAAGCTATTAGTAGGGGGAAAGGACGAAAGGTTGATGCTGGTGCAAATGCTGATGGACTGGAAGACACATGAATGCCAGGTGAGGAGTTGTATCCAGGAAGAGTGGATAATAATTAGAGACACTTGGTCAGGATAGGAGAGGGAATTTAACAACAGATGGAACAAAGAGGGAGAACATGGCTTGGTGAGCAGCCTTTTAGGTGAGAAGGAAAGTTGAGGCACGGCTGCAGACAGCATGAAGACACAAGTGCAAAGGAACCAATATCTGTAAGATTGGCTTGTCATCAGCACACAAGCATCCACGTCTGAGAATGAGTGAGGGTGGGAAGAGGATGAGGAGCTCTCCAGAATTTCTCAGGAGACACAATCTGAGGAGAGTCATGGCTGAGAGCAGTGTGGGAGGAGAGTAAGGGCTTGGATGCAGGGTTATTTCAAAGAGCAGAAAGGACAGAGGAAGAGAAGAAAGAGAAAGGGAAGGGAATGTGAGAGGAGAAGAAGAGGCATCTTTGTGGTGGCTTCAGTGACAGCAGAAAAAACACCCATCTCTGTCAGGGCTGGGAGATGAAAGAGAAAATAGTTTGACTGTCTGCAGGAGGTTTAGAAATGGTATGGAGCATGCAACAGACTGCAGGGAAAAGAGGGGAGAACTGAGTAGAGAAGTATTCAGATTGGGTGTGTTGCTATGAGAGGTTATAGCAGAAGAAGCTCCTGAGGGCAGCAAAGAGGAGTGTGGAGATGGACAGGCAGCCAGGTTGGGTTAAGTGTCATCAGAGGTGCAACAGAGGAAGGCCAAGGTGGGATCTGGGTTCATGTTACTGAGTGAGGTGAGAGGTGGGAAGAGCAGCAGACAGAAGTGTGAGTTGGGCAGAAACCAAAGAAAAGGGCTTAAGCAGAGCAGATAGGTGAGTGATAGGCAAGTATGTGGAGAGAGCTCTTGGGGAGTAACAAAAAAACTAGAAAGCTGAGTGAGTTTCATCTTGAGGGAAAGGGGAGCACTGTGAAGGTTATTCTGGTACTTCCATGCTAGCTTGAGGGTGGTATTTCCTTTGTGAGGAGAATGGAAGTTGTACAGAGTGAAAGGGGTAGCTGAGATTTCTTAGCAGGGATACACCAGAATTGAGCCTGAGGTAATAAAAGGGTTTTGATCATTTTATCTTAAATGTATGTTTTGTTACATCCATCTTTGTGGCAAATTGTGCATAGTGACCTTTTGTGCAGCCTCGTCTCCAGCACTGTGCTTTGTCAGCTTTTGGAGAAAAGGAACCTGGCTTAGTTGGACCATTCCTCAGTGCTTTCCTGGGCCTCTGGCCTTTGGTGGGATAGCTGTCTGCAGTTAGTTTTAGATGACGTATAGATTTTCATTTTTCCAGCTGGAATTTCCTTATTGTTTTCAACTGTGGCTTTCAACCTGAATGAGATTGTCAATGTCAGATCTTCCCAAAATGCCTGAGATTGTTCTTAAAACATACTCTAAAGACTTAGATCCCACTGTTCATTCAGCTTCTTCCCTTTCTGCCTGTAGACCAGCTGTACTGCCTAAGATGTCATTATAGGAATCATCGCCCCAAATTTCTGTTAACACTCATAAAAATGCTTGTTCTGTCAATGACTGAAAGTGTTCATTTTCCTTGCCTTTGTGTTCAGACAGCTTCCTACGTTCCTACTTTCCTTTTTCTTCTAAATCTTTTGCCTCAGACAGAGTTCATTTTCTGTCTTGCTTTTTGTGTTAGAAGTACAGACCACGTCATATGAGTTAAACAAAAAAGTCCCCTATTCCTCTTCCCCTACACTGTTCAACTAGAGGCCTGTGTAAGAAGCCTTGCCAGCTTTGAAATGGGAAGGCTGCTAATTTTTTTTTGCTTACATGGAGATCATTTTAATCCAAACAGACTCTCGTTACGAAAAATATAAAGGACATTCCATTGCTTTTTGAGTCCAAAACACTCCTAAACTGACACGTTTAGCACTTGGTCTCAGTTTGCACAGCACAAAGCACATAAGAGCGCTTTGTCTGCAGTGTTATAATGCTGTTCTTTCAGAAAGCTGGTAATTCTCTAGCCTGAGCTTTGGCGTGATCTCAGTAACAAAGCTCAGCACATGGGCAGTGGGGTACATATCTGAGGGATGCCTTATGTCAGAGGCCTTAGCTTGAGATAGCACTAAGTGACCCTTGTCCTCTGTATGTGCCTTCAGCCAATGCAAGACAACGTGAGTGAGCTACAATCACAAGCATCCCTTACATGCCAAGACTTCATGCCCAGATTACTATCATCGACAACTGCTTGAAGTACCATTAGAAGCTAATTGGGCTGCAGACACTGCCTCCAGATCTGTAGAAGCTTATTTACAGCCCTGAGAACTTCAACCACAGCTTTAAAGAAAAAACAAAAACCAAGGAAGGAATCTGATCGAGACACCATTGGTCTAATCACTAACTGGTCTCTTCATGTTGTTAATTGCCATCTTTAGAAAAAGGATGATTTGGACTAGGCAGCAACTGTCAGTCTTCCTGAAGAGAAATAACTTTGCCTGTCTGAGAATACTTGATAGTTTTCTACCTGCCAGTCATACATGTGAGCAGATGATCCTGCAGCTATCTATCTGCATGGGCTGCTCCACCTCTTTGCGACTCGTATTAGCACATTGACTATGACATGTCTTCTGTAGTTACCAGGTACTTTAGCTTTTGGGCTGCATACAGCTTTTGAGCCTTACCAAGTGGGAATGTATTTGTAGATAGAATGGAAGGATTTGGCCGGAGAGCAGCTGACAGGCCATCTCCCCTTTGAGATGTGTAAAATGCCTACCTGTCGTGTAGTTTGGGCAACAAATATTCATAGAGGGTCTGCAACGATGCTCATCCTGAGTGGTATGAAACGTCTTAATTGACCTCACCTAAGAAGAAGTCTGCGCCTAACTTGAGAGAGTCGGTTTTACTCCTTCACTTCAAGCATTAATGCGTTCTGAGCTTTTTTACCCATTGTGGCATGGATTTCAACCAGTTCCTAATCTACTGCATTAAGTGAGATGACAATCAGGCTTTTAAAAAATATTTTACATCTCAAACACTCCCTATGGTTTGAAAGCAGTTGGATATAGTTCAGGATGTGGATTGAAATGGAAAAGAGACCAAAGTTTAGCAGACAGGGCCCCTGAAACATTGCCTCTCAGAGAATGAGTTAGATTGGCAGAACAGAGGCCAGAAAACAAAACTGTGTTGAGGAAAGAGAAGAAAATAACTCTGTGGTTCTCTGAAAGGGGCAGTCCTTCCTGATAAAGAGACTCTGGAGGCAACTGTCTCCCCTATCTGCACCACGAGTAGGATGCACTCCTACTTCCTGTCTGAACAACAAAGAGATAATGTGAAAAAGCCACCGTGACATTTGACATTTCCTTTAGTTTCCCTTTTTATAGCCAGACAGTGTGATTCACTGAGGTTCTTCTTGAAAATGGAGAGGTGTGAAAAGAAAATTCAAGTATAGGGCTCAGATATCAAAAGGTGACATTCCTACCCTTATGACTGTCTCCAGAAGTGCTGAGAGTAGGTTCCATTCATAGCAATGAGCACCTCGTCTTCTGCTCCATCACAGATAAAAGAAAATTCCCTTATGACTTCTTCTGCCCCCCTTGGCCCTTGTCACACAGGAATCTAAACATCTAATCTAGGTCAGCCACACAGGAAAAGATTGTTGTTCTTGTCTTTTGTTCTGGTGCATTTGTTTTACAGTGCTCTGGAGCAGCTCAACACATGTCCTCTATCTTCAAAGCTATTTAAGTGGCAGATGCCACACTGTGGAATATGGTGAACAAAACGGCAGGCCTTAATGAAAGAAGCTTACAAAGACATTCTACCAACCAAGGTGTTTTTGGAGCTACATACAATCCTTTGATGCACATGAAGTATTTAATATATCTATGGCCTAAAAGATCTCCTTCAGACTGAGCTGGAAGACAGACCCCTAGTCCTTGTGCTAGGTATGTAGCTAAAGGGAATTTCAGACATTAGAAAAAGGTTATTAAAACACCTAGTCGTGAGTGATTCCCATGTACAGCATCCATTTCCATCATGTAATATCTCATTCAAGTCCTTTCAACACAGGATGGGATGAACTCTTCACTGCCCAGGGCGCTGGGATGACCAGAACCTGGAACAACATGACCTGTGTGTGAACATCTCTGTGGTGAAGCTGTGCCCTTTGTCTTCACTGCTTCTGCGTTTTGCTTGAGCATGTTGAGAGACTTGCTCAGTCAGTGCTGGGCACAGCCATTCTACTTTAGTGCCCAGCTACATCCCTTGCAGGAGAACTTGTCTTTTGACGGGTGGGGCATTGATACTTCCGTGGGGCAGTATGCTGGCAAAGGGCTTGTTTGCATACATACGTACATACATATGTGCAAAACCATCTACACAAACATGTATGCACACAAACACATCTACAGCTGTACACACACACAGATACGTATGCATATGTACATACTATATATATGGAGACAAATTATATAGAGAGAGATAAAACTATGTCTGTCTAGCTTTGCCCGTGATTTTCTCTCTGTAAATAAGGTGTGGTTGCATGCATGGAGCTCCTGAAAACTTTCAGTAGCAAGGACAGAGCAGGTTGCTGACAAGCTCATAGAATTGTAGAATAATTGTAGATGTGACCTCTGGTGGACACAAGTCCAACCCCTTGGTCAAGATGAGGTTGCTCAGGTCCTTGACCATCTGGGTTTTCAGAATCTTGAAGGACTGAGATTCCACAACTTTGCTGTGCAGCCTGTGCCACAATGGATCTCCAGCTCCAAGTCTTTTTGCTCTGCGTGTGTTTGCGTGTCTGTGTGTGCAGAGGATGGAGGTGGCTGGAGGAGGTGGAAGTGCACACAGAGGTGTCCATGTGCTTGTTCATGAACAGAGCTGTGTTCACAAAGAACAATCCCAAATTCTGTTTCCTCTTTGGCAGGTGAAAAGAGCACACTGCCACTGGCGACCATATTAAGCAGAACTGCATGTTGTGATCAATGAGATTATTTTTAGAGAGAATATGCTTTCAGTTTGGAACCAGTCTCACAGTTATGCAAGGATTCACTGCTTTTAAATAACTGGAAAAATGAGTGCCTTGAATCTCTTTCACATTGCGATCTTTTGTCAGTTTATTAAATTCAGATTTATTGCTGACTTTCCTAGCCAAAAAATAGCTGTTAGCACAGCATAACAGAGCATAAATTTGAGTTCACTGAATCAAAGACATTATTAAAGAAAAAAATTACTTAATGACCTGTCTGATCTAATAAATCCTGCCATTCGCATAAAACAAGATGACAAGAATTTACATCCACTAGATGTATAAAACAAAGGCAGTCATGGTGGTTAGAATTTGAAAGGGTTTCTTTAAGCCGTCTGGTCTTCACGGTAGACTCTTGTAGGTAAAAATAAGTTCAGGATAGGAATGTCTATGTAAGATGCTATTGAGATGATAGAGACAATTTCTTATGTATCATTAAAATCAAAGTAGCCAGATAGTTTGGGACTTGAGGTTGTCTGTGGGCCACCATGCTTCACCACTGTCAGAATCCGCTTTTAAATTGCATGCTTACAGTGTGAAAGGACTGTAATCATAGTGCCCATTCAGGAAACCCCACTTAACAGTCTGACAGCAACGTGCTGACCGCCAGCTCCAAGAGCTAGCAAATCTGTAAAGTACTTTTCTTCTTATTTACCACGAATAACATCTTTGAGTGACAATGTCTGTTTCTGGCCTGCCCACCAGTTGCCTTGCAGCTGCTCCCTCTGGCTACGGCGTGACACCCGTTTGTGGAAATAGAAACCACCTTAATGACGGCCTCTTCAAAGCCTGACTGAAGCTTGCCTTATGCCGTGCTCTGACGACCTTCAGTGAGCTAGCAGAGAGCTCAAGGTTTTCAGCTCTCTCATAACCTCAGTGAGCTCCCCCTTGCATGAACACACAAGTTCACGTGCACTTTTCTGTAATGAAGCCGAAATAAGAGAGCACCTTTGCATCTGCCATGTGCGTTCTTATTTACTGTTCACCTACCATTCGTTGTCCGAAAGTCAAGTAACTGACTTTGTTGTCTTGCCATTAGGCTTGATTACATAAACGTATGATTCAGACTCCTTAATGTGTGTGTGTATACATACGTATGTACGCAATATACTGTATATAAGCAAAAAAATTATTCTGAAGACCAGTTTCTGTTTAGCTATGAAGCTTACATATGCCTGGAAAATGTCCTGTATCTGTGATCCATTTATTTAGAGTCAGGCATGTTTTTGTTCAGACCCAGCCATCAGTCCTGTGACAGATGCCGTGGAAAGCCACATGCGTCTCTTCTGTTCTCCTGGCACAGCATTGCCCCAGGGCCATCCTTGGAGGCATCAGTAGAGACCCAAGTTTGTTTCTTTGATTCAAAGCATATCAGCACAGGTTCCTTGATTGAAATGTACTTTTGTTCCATTCATTCCCACTCATGTAGTGCTCCCTCATGGCAAGGTCTTGTAACTGTGGCTCCAAGTATCAGATTTTTCTGTCACATCTGGGCTGGATTCTCCCAGGAGCATAAACGTTCCAGGATGGGTTTCTTAGCACAACTTCAAAGTGTGCACTCCCATGACAGTATTTCAAAGTGCTTTGCTTTTTTCTCCCAATTCTGAAGCTTCTGTGAGCAGCACAGTAACTCTTTCCTTTAATCCCTTAAAGGCAAACATTGGTCAGGCCTCAATTGCTTCATCAAACCAGATCCACAGTGTTTTAGCACCCTTCCCATTTATTCCACTCCTTGCAGCCTTCAAAAAGACTAATTCATGTCCATCATCATAATCTGTCTTCGAGACTCGTGTGTGTGTGTAGGAGTGATGTATCTGGTATGAGGGGTAAATCAAAGAAAGGGGATCTGCTCAGAGGAAAAATTAAAAAGAGGGGAAGGGAAACAGCTTTGTGAAGAGTTACAGCTGATAATAGTGAGCTTGTCAAGACTGGGAAGAAAGGGGAAGCAAGTGGATGACTTAGGTTGAGGGAGGCAGTGCAAAAAACATCTCCACTTTCTTCAAGAGTACAGGCTTTTTGTCTGGATGATTCCTTGCAGTAGCTTCATTGCTTCTAAGGTAGGGCATCCCCCGTTTACCCTCTTTGCTTCCCTCTAAACAATCCTGTAGGACATTTGGGAGAAGCGGAATTTTCCACCCATAAGAAAAGAGCCCATATGGCCTGGCAATGTTGAACTCCCTTGCCTCAGGGACTTCATTGCTATGTCTTTTCTGGTGATAATATGTCAAAATGCAAATATAGTTGTATTTCAGGCCCCCATGTGGAGTTTTTGCCTCGGAAATGTAGCCGATGTTCACATCACACTTTCATGTATTTATTTTTGTTGGTAAGTTTGAACATATTTTCCTCAGCCTGCGGTTCTCTTCCTGCTGGTTGTACACATGTAGTGAATAATTAATTCCGGAGAATATAGTTTCACTTCCTTAGTCCTGATGTTTTGCTGCTACAAATCCAGATGTGTTGCTCCATTAGTTAAGTTCTGCTAATGTTAGCATTAATAATAGTAGGATTTTCCACTGATGTCAGATGCACTTGCATGTTTCAGCTCAAGGTTCTACCAGTGGACATCTGTGTGCCTTGAAAGCATGTGTGTCATCGTCCCAAGATGTGATGTTAGGGTTATATTAGCTCTGCCTAGTGGCAATTGTGCAATAGGAGACTTCAGGGAAAGAGTCCAGTTAGCCCCCTGTGGCTTTTTCATTTAAGGCAAGCTATAGAACTGATAGAAAACTCATTCAGGTCAGTGTTATTTTTATCCAGTTTGTTTCAGCATGTCTTCCTATGTTTCAATTAGATGGGGCGTATCTAAAGCTGAGTCCATGATACATATCAGGACAGGGCAAGCAAACAGATTTTAGAAGCTAACTGCTATGAATTTTCAGTTGGTGGGAGTGAATATGAGCATTTAACTGAAAAAACATGGTCCAGCATCTAATACATTTTGGTCTCTCCAGCCCTTTGCTGGAGCATCTGTAAATCCCTCACAGCCCCATGCCACTGAACACAGGTTACATCAAGCAGGGTACCAGTGAGAGACATCTTCTAGGCTTACCATGCCAACAGCATCAGATGGGCAAGATAACAAATGATCTCCACAGGGAGTCTGTCTGGTGGCTCTAGAAAGGAAGAGGGTGCTGCCCCTGAGGACCAGAAGGTCTGAGAGTATCCCCCCTCCTGCAGGCTTGTCTGGCTGGGCTTAGGGACAAATGAGAGAAAGTGCATCTGAGGGATCCCCCTCTTCCTTTGGTGATCTTGAAGAATGCTCTCCCAGACAGCTCTGGCCCTCTTGACCCAGTCCCTGGCTGGTGTTCCCCTGTCATAAAAAAGAACACCTTCACGAATTAGAAATAGGTGCTCCCCCAAAAGTCACATTAAATTTCTTTGTTCATTCCCAAAGTTAACTGTGCGGCAGGGTTTCTGGGTCAGACCTACATTTAGTTATGTGCAGATGTGTACTAAAAATATCTTGGTAAAGCTTGATTTTTTTGTGAATGTAAGGTTGCAGTTCTGAGAGAGAAGGCATATGGGATATAAGGAACACACTGTGCATGAAACATGAGTAAATAAAGCTGTCACCAAGAGTTTTAAGTCTTACCACTGGGCTGATCCATACTCATGGGGTGATCTTGAACTTTTAATGGAAGTGAATGCCCTAGTCCAGAATGACCTAGTCCTCTAGCCAGCAAAAGCCACAGGAAGCGAAAGGAGAAATGTACCGTGTTTCAAAAAGAGCACACACAAGCTTTGTGGGTGGCAGTCTGCTCTGGCCCCGAGAGAAAGTGGCTGGTGGATGCGGAATACAATGAACATACATAGAATTGCAAAAGTCCTGGCAAAAGAAGCTGATACTATCTCATGTTCTCAGCTGCATGCCGTACACTCAACCTTACTCTTTCCATATCTCTGAGTGAATTGAGGTATTGTCTGAAGAAAAGCGTTAGAAAAAAAACCCTGTGACAGCAAAGATGCATGACATATTCAAAGTATCATCAAGCTTTGCAAACCTGTACCAATATTCCAACCACTCAGGCAATCTAAAGAGTCTTGTTTGCTTTAAAAAGAACATCTATTAAGACATCTGAATTCTCAGATGGTCCATGCAAAATATTCAACAGAGGGGAGTGCTTTGCCTTTCGAGCCTGGCTTATACACTATGCTTATGACATAGTTGAAGACACTCTGTACATCACGTAATTCATTCAATATGACTCCATTTAGACTGTCTCACACCCAGAGACACGCTGCTGATCAGGTGCTGAATATGCATTATACCAAAAGGAATTGCAGACATGTCATATATCTTAGACAGCCTCCAAAGAATAAGCAATGAAAATTGCATGCAAGGTCAGATGGGGGAGCAGTTGGATCATGGGCAGCAATTAGAACATCAAGAGAGGAAACAAAACATTCTTGTTGCAGGTCCCCACGTCTCCTGTGTGGTTGCAGTTGATCTGTGAAATTCAGGTCACTTGCCAGGTTTGTGTTGCTACATTAAACAGCATTACAGTAGGAACAACATTGTACTGCACGAGGCTTAAAATGAAGTCGTTGCAATACAAAATGAATGTGAGAGCCAAGAATGAAGAAACGGGACACGTAACCTTTTGAAATAAATATACGCTCTTCATTTCTAAATTAAAAGCAAAACCAACTGAGAGGAGAGATTAAATTTGCCTTTTCCCCCTTTCTGGGAGAAATTCTGACAGTTGGCTTGGTGGGGCCCAAACCTGGGGGATCGGAAATGATCACCATTAAGCTGAGAAACATATGCTGAGCCAGAGTGTATCCAATGGCAATCAAGCAGTAGTAAAAGAATTTCAGAAAAAAACCCAAACCAAAGCGACTTCCAAAAAAGAAAAAGAGGAGCCAGCTGTGTCCACTGAGCGTGGCTTTAAGGGGGGAAAGGCTGTGGAATTGGGAGGTTCAAAGGGTGCTGTAGCGGTGTGCGCAGGGCCTGACAGCAGGCCGCTGCCCTCGCAGCGGGGAGGGAGAGCAGGAGCGCGGGCCCTGTCCGCTCGGCCCACTTAAGCGGCTTCACAAATAATAGATTATAGACATGTGCCTGTTTGATGTGGGTGTGACATTCTAAATTAGCTAACAAAATGGTGCTTTGTATTAATAATACGCATGCAATTTGGTCCGTAATTTCCCTGAGAGAATGGCAAAGTTAAATAATTAAGCATGCCTCAAAACAGGATTATTATAGGGATTAAGGGGAAAAAATATAGCTGCTAAAATTAAAACAGGAATGTAGAAACAATGCCTCCAAACCATGGCTGTTGTACATAGCATTTTACATGTTAGTTAAACTAGAAACAGCTGAAAATGAGTAATCTGGATGCATCCATTAATCTCGCTCTTTAGTGAGAAGACTGAACTCTAAAGCATTGCACGAAGATCAACTGATGCTGTTGTTAGTCACTTCTAGAGAGTCTGTCTCTAGGAGGTTTGGAGCATCTTCTCTGAGGGAGAAGGATGGGCTTTCACTCCTTTTTCTTAGAGATGCACCAGGTCGCAGTCAATTTTTTTGCATTGATTTGAGTGGATTGGCTGATCTTCCTTTGTTTCCTCAGTGTAACTGTGCATATTCACTGTGTGTTAATTTAGCCCCTCTGATCTGTGACATGTACTTGACTATTCACTTTATGTTTTCCCAAATGTATCTTTGTGTTCCATTATCACATATATGGTTTATTTTTTTAACTGACTTTTTTTTTTTTTTTTATGTTTCAGTGAATCTGAAACCAGCAGGTTTTAAAATTGTCCAAATACATGGGGAGAAAAGAAACAGGGGAAAAGTAAATCCAAGATGAATTATAGATAGCTTTAATTACAATTACAGAACAGGTAGATTTGAAGACCGTGATGCTCAGGTTATTCAGTCAATTCAGTGCATACTTCCCTGTTCTGCCCACTTCATCTTTAATTAGCTCTGTTTATTTTGCAACAACAGATAAATATTCCCTATGGTCTTGTACTTCCTACAGAGGGGATCATCCACTCAGTACGTGTAATTCTCATCCAGTGTTGCAAAGAAGAGCAGCAGAACAATTTTCATTTGTGGTACATTCCTCTGAAAGGAAAATGTTTTTAAAGAGGAACAGAAGGGAAGACACTAGATTTAGTGAAGGCATGTATGTACCAATTAAGCTGTAGAAGCCTCTCTGTCTTTCCTACCTTCAGAAATCACGAGGGAGATGCTCACAGTTGCTTTAGCAGCTGCATGCACAAATTCATGGGCAGTGCCTGGAATCCTGGCCCCGCTGAAGTCAGCAAAAGTGCTGCCATTGATTTCAATGGAGCCAAGGTCCCGTGCTGTGTTTCCAAGGGCTTTTCTTTCCTTCCCTTCCCTATGGAAGCCCCTAGCCTTTACATCTGCAGAAACAGTTTTATCCAGGGAGCAGAGTGAGAATAATGTCAGCTCTAACTTTTAGACAATTAAGTATTTCCAAAAGGAGAAGTCTTTGACTCAAAACAATGCTAATTCTGAACATATTCATACACATATAAATATTGGTAGCATTTTGTGTGAATACCAATACCCATTTTTCTAAACTGATCCATGTGGCCTGAAAAAGCAGGAAAAAAGAAAGGATCTGCGTGATCCATTACTGTGTCATAGAGGTGCCCATGCCCAATACTATTTTGAGCATGTTCACCATCTACTGAGACCTGCACTGTGTAGTGGGAGCTCACACATGTGACAACTGCATGCTGTGTGCAAGGGCTGTAGTGGGGGCTGGTTTCATTCCTAGTCGATGTCTCAGACATCAAAAGAGAGCACAGTCTTTTACTTACCTTGTGACAGAGCTACTCTAGCCCGCTATCAGTGAGTACGACAGCTCAAGTCTCATATGTAGGTGCACACAGTATATGTCTGGAACAGTTTACCCCTAAAGAGAATGTTCAGTTTTCAAATCAGAAAAGTGTAAGGGAAAAACTCAATCATCTGTGAGCATCTAAAACTGAAGTTCTGTCTATATTAGGGATCTTGGCTTCCTCTTTAATGCAGAGAAACAGGCAACAGTTCATCCCATCTGCAGCTAACTGGCAAACAGCTGAGAAGAATCAACCCTTGGAAGTACCCATCTTTCACTATGGACTTCAGTAAATGTGTGTTTGACTTCAACATCAGAGTGGGACAAATAATTTCTGTTCCTGCACACGTTTATAGTCCTTTGCAAGATTGTTTCAGATAGCTCTTTTAATATTCTTTGACAGGTTGAAACACAAACTCTTTAAATTATTGATCAGATGAGCAAGCAAAGTTTCCCAAAAGATAGCATCTGCAGGAAAAAAAATAAATGTTTTCCCTTTGTTTACATGCTATTGCAGGCCAGTATCATAGGCTTAGAGGTGACATCTCCTAGATCACCTAGCTTGGTTACAGTAAGTCAATGTCATACATTATAACTAATTTTCTCCGTAGTATTGTAGGGTTCAGTTAAAAGCCCTGAGCAATTCATTTAACTATTCCAATTCCTAAAGACTTTGTCTTTGGTATCAGACACATTCACCTCAGAAAACCTTTATTACTAAAATCAGTTGGAGCAGCAGGAACAGGTCACTGCTTTATATGTAAAATAAATTAGCTCTATGGAGTTTTGAACAAAGTACATAAATATATGATAAATATATGAAAGTTACTTTTCATTTCCAATAATCTGTTACAATATATAGTCATTTTTATTAGAATCTAATTTTTAAATTACTAAAACTGTTATTCCTAATTTTCAGTATTCCCCACCAGTGATATTTTCTGATCTGATTGATCCTGTTTGCAATATGGACATACCTGGAGGTCCCAATATTCCATAGAAATACTGAAATTGAACAGTGACTGTCATAGGTGAGTTCAAAGGGGAAGAACTACTACATACCCCAGAGGAGAGACATGCAGAAAGCGATGTCCCTTGGTGCTGACTGATTAAAAACAAATCCCCAAAAGCTCTGATGTAATTCAATCTCCTCCTTCTGGATGGCTGGTAGCAACATCTTCTTAGTAGTTCACACACTGAGCGTGATGCCATAAACCAGATCAAAAAGTTTATTTGTAACAAGATCTTAAACCTGACCTGCCAAATCAAGGGAAGGATTGTTTATTCATTTTATCTTTTGTGGCAGTAATCACCTGTTTCATTAGTGTATGAGCACATGTTCAGCCTTTCCATGACCAAGTTCTTTGTTCAAGATAGAGCCAGTAATCAGTCTTGTTGTTGCTACAGTCATTTCTTGCTGCACAGTTACACTTGTTTACCACAGAGACATGGGGGTGGGATTCAGCTTGCAGATTTAGACTTTAAAATTTGATGTAGCTTTGAAGTTACTCATCTGGCCAAATGTAGCAATTGAGTTTTAGGTGTGCTTGAATAGCCCTTAAGTTTCCAGTGACTGCAGTGGTATCTTGGTCACCTGGCTCACATGTAGAAACCTAAGATAATGTGTCTTAATGTGGACCTGAATTTCTTCTTGGATGCTGTATTGAGATTTGTACAAAGAAAAATTGTCTACATGCTACTTGCTTCTTCAGTTCTTTTTCATCTTCAGATGACTAGTTCTCAGCAACCTTAGAGTTACTTTGAGCAATTGCTGGTGCTGACTTTACATCTAACTCCCTTGCCATGTGTGTATGGACAGATGAAGATCATTTTTTGGCTTCCAGAAATGCTTGTGATAACAGGAGACTTGTCACACTGAAGGAACCCAGACAACATTTGCACTCTAGATATTTATTTATTTTCCAGATTCACTCCAAGTTCACTCTGTAGTTGCGAGTGGTCAGGAATTTTTCCATGTGAGACTGGGGTAGAGTTTTCCCTCTGTGACTGGGCTGAGCTGCACAGTAGCTGCAACCATGGTGTTCCTCTAAGACTAGAAATTTCAAGATCAAGAGGTACCTTTATGCCTGTTCTCCTTGACCAACATGTGTCTTTGGACAGAGTGTGGAGTAGCCATTACTTGATAAAAGGAAGTGAAGGAAAGAGTACAAGAGGAAATGGCCTGAAGTTGAACCAGGGGAGGGAGGTTCAGGCTGGATATTAGGAAGTCTTTCTTTCCAGAAAGGATTGTCAGGCATTGGAATGGCCTGCCCAGGGAGGTAGTGGAGTCACCATCCCTGGAAGTGTTTAAGAGGCAGTTAGATGTTGTGCATAGTGACATGGTTTAGTGGCTTTTGATAGGGCTAGGAATAAGGTTGGACTTGATGATCTTGAAGGTCTCTTCCAGCCAAAACTATTCTATGATTCTTGGCACAGGGCTAGACATTCCCAGGACAAAGACTGAAATATTTATTCTGTCTTCATCCTGATGTAATAAGACCTGCATCTCTGTGCAAGTAATTCTAGGATTGCAACAAATTGTGCTGTTGATCTTTCCTTATCAACGGCAGGGGCTACTGTTAGCTGCTTATTTAGAATAGAAAGATCCCAAATATCTATTTGTTTACTGCTTGTCAGAGAGAATTCCAGGGCCTGTGGGGCCTCTCTGTGACATTGTTCTTCACAGGATGCTTCTAGGTAGAACTGAAACACAACTCAATTATGTTTGACTATGACAAGGTAGTGAAGTGTGTAGTAAATATTATTGTTTCATTAGAAGTTCTGCATTTAATTTAGATACTTATTTCAGCACAAATGAGAAAATGTTGCATTCTCTAATGATAACACTACCCCATGTAATAACTTTGGTTGGTACCCCACTGCAGACACTGTGACAGCTTAGGCCCACCCTGAAAAGTGCTCAGCCCCTGAGGTAGGGAGGGGAAGAAGTCTGGCTACAAACCATCCGCTCTCTCTTCCTCTGCAACCACAGGCAATGTGGAGACCAAGCAAGGCCAGTGACTGTTGTGCCAGAACTCTATTGGAAGGAGACAGTTACCTTTCCAACTGCAATGC
Source organism: Actenoides lindsayi (assembly GCA_025331215.1). Lineage (NCBI taxonomy): Eukaryota > Metazoa > Chordata > Aves > Coraciiformes > Alcedinidae > Actenoides > Actenoides lindsayi. The sequence continues at coordinate 72,659 of WTSP01003331.1, forward strand.
CTTTACTTTTTCTGTCCTTAAATTGGTCTGAGAGCTGCCTCTTCAGAGCCGACAAACTCCCTCATGAAGCTTAGGCATCTGAAACTATCACACCAATTACCTGAGTGCTGGTTTTCTTAGCAATATTGTTTTATCAAAAGAAAATCTAAATTATCTTCCTGCGCTGCTCTTTCTGCTTTGGTAACAACATCCCATTTGCAATTGTAGAGCAGTTCAAACAAAGAATTTCTGAGAGCAGAAAGATTTTTGCATACATCTTGTAGCTAGACAAAAGAAGCAGCCTAAATGCCTAAACAGAATAGATTACAATAAGAAGTTATTTGTGATAAGTCACTGCTGCATAGAATCATAGAATCATAGAATATTAGGGGTTGGAAGGGACCTAGAAAGATCATCTAGTCCAACCCCCCTGCCAG
>WTSP01003332.1:28300-43507 GCA_025331215.1 Actenoides lindsayi
CTCTCCGTGTGCCCATCACCCCCCCCCCCCCCCCCCCACAACAAAAAGACCCAAAAAATACTTTTAAATTCAAATAAGTCAGTTTTCCTTAAAAAAACGAATCCTTTGTTTTTATACCCAGGAAACTCTGGTGTATATTCGACCAACACCCCCCAGGTCCTTTTCCACTTGGGCAGTTTCCAGTCATTCTTCCCCAGGTCTGTAGCATCTCAGGAGGGGTTTGTGACCCAAGTGCAGGACCCGGCACTTGGCCTTGCTGAACCTCACAGAGTTGACCTCAGGCCATTGATCTGTGGAGATTATCTTCGTCTCTCATCAGTTCCTGCACCACTCATACAGGACAACAAAATCCCAGGGCAAGCCCAGGGTGGCAGGGCAGGGCCTGGCAGCCCCTCCTGTCCTACCACTCCAGCCAGGAGCAGCTGGGGGGGGGTAATTCCAGTAATATCTTTAAGAAATTGCCCTTTCTAAACATGGGGACACCTTACATAAGAGGAGAATATACTGTGGTTTTGAAGCTTTAGATTTCTAAGCTCTAAATTTACTTCCAATCCTGAACCTAAACTTAATTATTAGCAGGAGTGCCTTCTAGTGTTCTCCCCTATATTAGTTAATAGTTCTTGAAAGCTACTATTTCATAGTAATCAGTACTATAAATAAATATTAATGAATATTAATTCTTTCTCTCTCTGTAAATCATACAAAGTGCAACTCCCAATGCAAAATTTAATTATGTGAATGAATTGAAGGAAGCCCAGAAGTAAATGAGAACATAAAGCACTGGCCCATCCAACAGTTTTCTCTATTTTCTATTTATCTAGACCCCTTAGAATGCAAAAAATAAACAATTCCTTTCAGCACTAAGCACAGAATTTTAACCCTACCTCCAATCCTGATATTAATGTCAACACCAGCAGTGGGCACAGCAGTGAAAGAAAAAGAAGAGCATACATCTCTGCACACATCATCTTTGTATTTCCCTAAGCCCGGGAGAATCCACCCATAAATTGGGACCAGTAAACTTTAGATTCCCAATTCCTAACAAATCTACCCTCTGCAAGACAACACAACAGTGATCCCTTCCAAAACGTGCCCACTTCCAACTCTTTAGTACTAAGAGGATGCAGTAAAGACCTGGGGTCTTAGGAAGGAATGTGTCGATAGGAGAGAATGCCTCTTAACCTCAAACCCAGCCTCGGTCTGCAATTTAAAGCAAGTTGCAGCCTTAACCTACTACAGAGCCCACCACTAGCCCTAATCTCCATTATAACCTGGGATCCAAAGAGTAAAACACACAGCATTTGTCTTTTCCAGCACCTGTTATCTTGTCTTCTGAACTCTGCAAGCCACAGGGAATATGTTATAAACTGAAGTCTTGAAAATCCAGTTCCAAACCCTGCATCTGACTTTAATTACACACAGGGTTAAGAGCATAATTAAAGGTACATCTAACCCTCTACCCTGTCATCACCTTTCCTCTTCCTACCTCTGTCAGACCACCAGAATAAAGACATGAACAAACATCTTGAAGGTCTGACTTCCCAAACCCCAGCTACAATACTTGCATTAATTAAAAATATCTAAGTAGTACAGAAGAATACAGAGCATATACCCCTTTCTGCTGTCTTCCTGATTCTTCCCTCCCCAGGTTAGTCCCAGCAGATTAAGAAAAACTGGCCCCATTAGTCTTTATTCTCCTCCCACCTATATGGGACCTACAGAACACTGCAATGCTACAGAATTCTGAATCTGCAGAAACTCCAAAGTTAACCCCAGTCCTAACTCTACTTACAGGTAGGGACCTACACCCAACACAAAAAGACAGGTTACAATATTCCCTTTTGCCAGCATTTGTCCTCTCCCTGGCTCCGAGGAACTTGATAACTTAACATGGGAAGAACCAGGGAAAATAATAAAATAGAACATTTCCTTAGCTTATGATTAACAGAGATTGAGTTAAATAGGATCTTTTAAAAGTAAGTATCTCTTTTTGGCAAAGATCTGTCACTGTTTCTACCCCTCGACAGTCTGTGTTGTCAGCACCTCGTTAGAATGAGCTGGATGGCAAAGAAGAACGTTTTAAATGAGTGCATTTCACAGAAGAGTTGCTAACTACTGAAATCAACTTCTTCAGCTACTCTATCAAGAAATATATGCTAATCCTTTTATTAATTTTTAAGCCTAGATTAATAGAGTGTTCTACAACCTCATGGAATTTCGATGCTGCAAATTTAAAATTGCTCCCTGCTAGAAATGATAAAAAAGGGAAGATACAAAAACTCTTCTGTTATTAGGAGTTTAATTTGTGGAGCAGCCTGAGGATTGCAGTCAGCACCAACAGTTTCAGTCGCATATTTGGTGCAACTTCTCCACCTAGTGGAGTCAGTTTTAGTGCTCCAAAGGATCACCATTCCTTGCATATCATCGTGTTTATTTCTAATTCCTTTAAGGAGCAATAGCAACAGTTTCCTCACATCGTATTTTATAAATACTGAAGCTCTGCAATAAGCTTTTCCAAAATGAAAGTTCATTTCACACCCTGACTGAAATATTTACAGTGGCTTCAGAAAACCCACAGAGGCCAGGAGAACTGTAAAAGAAAACTCAGCCACAACAGTCAAACTGTAACCACATAATTATTCGAACAAAACGACCTCGGATAATTTGTTCACCTAGGTTTCGGTAGCTGAGAGAAGTTCTGTTTTCAGAAAATCCCCCACACTTCACAAATATTGACAACGATCGTATCATAAAGAAGGTTTTAGAGCGGGCAACGTACCTGCTCGTGTAAGCATCGACAAGAGAAACCCATCCAGGTGCCAGAGGAAGAAGAAGCAATTTGAACAGCTTATCATGGGACACAGTAAATCCCAACTCTCCTGAAATTCTGACTTCTGGGTAAGGGACTGTAAAATACATGCTCTGGTCTGAGCATGTAGGTGTGCAGGGATATGCATCACACAGGGACTCGCAGGGAAAGCAGAAGGAGCATTGCCATGCAGAAAGTCAAGCCAGAGGAACATAATCATCCACCCTGCCTAAGCGTATGAACGGTGAAAATACTCCTCCCTGTGCTTACAGAGAACAGCCTCTTGGAGAAAAAAAAATAGAAAAGTAAGAAGTGCTCACACAAAATCCACAGTTCACATCCCACACCTACTGGAACTGAAGCTGGCCCCCAGCTCTGGTACCTGTAATCACAACTGTAGCACAGAACACAGAGAAATAAACATCCCTTCGGGTACGTTGGTCACGGAGCCACTTTGGGAGACAAAGGTGAAGAGAGAGGAGATGAATTTCACCCCTGTTCTCACTGGCGACGAGGGCACTCCCGAAGCAATTGGTGTAATGCACCGTGCTCCTTGCATGACACATTACTTAATAATTGCATGGCTGCATTGCGAGTCACCTTCAGTTCACAGCATTTTTTAGTTGTGACTTGACAGCCAGGGTGGGTTTCAGTTATCCTGCACTTGAGCTAATGAAGGGATAGATTAGAGCTGCGAGCCAGCAGCAGACTACAGAGGTCACACGTCCTGGCTCGATACAGATCGACATTAGAAACTTGGTCTCGTATAACACGAGCATCACAAAAGTGCCTTGCCTCGTCCAGCGCACTTACCAGAACTCAATTAGCCAGTACTGGAGATCACATTCCCTCGAGCTGATGAAGTTCCAGTTTAACCTTTCTTACTGGACCGGCTGACTCCGCCACGGTGCCAAGTCTTACAGATGCAGGTGGACTTCCTCGGGCTGGCCAGCTCGCTGCCAGCCCCCCCATCTCACGGGCAGAGCGTGCAGCAGCTGGAGATGTCCCTGATGCTCAGGGGGGGAAACTGAGACAGCAGAAGGCTGAGGCTGAGCTGCACCGAGCACAAACCAGCAGCACTGGAGGAGAGGGACTGAACCGCAGTCTTTTCCCCTATGCTGTTAACACACAGCCTTCAAAACCTCTCCCGTTATCCTTCCAAGCAGGAAGATAGTACTTAATCCAGCACAAAAGGTTTCCTAAGGCTGGGTTTGGCAACACAAGCACAGTGTCCTGCAGGGTGTGACAGGAGGCAAGAAAAGCCAGGAGTTTCCTCCTGCTCCTGGGACACACACATGCAATGCTGCCTTTTGCAGTGCCTGAGTTTCAACTGTGGCAGAAACCTTAGCACGTGAATTTTCTTGTATTTACTCTTTCGTAGAGAAAAAATAAAATCTGGAGCTGTGCAGCTTGTGGAGTGGTGCAGACTTTTTTATTCCTTTTTTTTTTTTTTTTTAAGTTACTGATCTCCCTCAGCTCCCACCAAATTTTGGCCACGCAGAAGCAACTTCAGTGCACTTTTACTGCGACTCTCCTTCACGATCCATCGTCAACAGCAAATTCTCTTTCTCATTTCTGGAGATCAGAGTTTCAGGCTTTAAAAGAACAGAAGCTCTTGACTGGGAAAGAAATGGATTAAATTGGAGAACCCACTGCCACCACCACCTCCCCAGCTGGAGCCTGTAAGGAATACAATTGTATAGCAAAGGCTGGGAGTGGAGCTAACGGGCCCCAAATGACTATGCTTAGAAAGGTCCCCACCTCCTCAGCAACCTTCACTGTGAACCTTTCCTTTGGTTTTCAATGCACGCGGGGTACATTTTGTGACCCCTCTTATTGCAGAGGGCTGCTCCTGGAGCTGGGGCTAGCTGACTGCAGGCTGAGATAGCCAGTGTGTCTGCCCTCAGCCTACCTTCTGGTCCTTAGCGTGTTCCAGGAGTCACCGGCACGGCTGAAAGCAGAGAACAGTGCTGAACAAGGGCTGCCAGATACTAGGCTGCAAATAGCCCGAGCACAATGGCAAGGAAAGATCAGACTTAGTTACTGCTGCTGAGGTTTCTGGTCATGAGGAAGAAAATTTCTGCGATATTCTCCCATCCTGCTGTCCACAAAGGAGGGAGTTCACGTGCTATACTTATATATTCAATTAAGTCCTACAGTTTTGTAGTCTGACTGAAATTAGTTTGTTATCTGAATGAAAACTGATTTTAGGTTCCTTGCTAAAACACAAATAAGCAGAAGGAGAAAAAGATCTCCTCAGACATTTCCAGGAATACCCTTAGTCAAGGAGTGTGCCTCGATTTTTACACTTGTCCATGCAAGGGTTGCTGAGAAATAGGGCCTGGAGAAGAAATCTTCTGAAGAGCGATTGAAGGAGCTGGGAGTGTTTAGTTTGAGGAAGAGGCTGAGGGGAGACCTCATCACTCTCTACAACTACCTGAAAGGCCATGGGAGAGAGGTTGGTGCTGGTCTCTTCTCACAAGTAATTAGGGATAGAACAAGAGGGGATGGATTCAAGATGCACCAGGGGAGGTTTAGAATGGACAGTAGGGAAAAAATTCTCCCAGCAAGAGCAGTCAGAGACTGGAACAGGCTGCCCAGGGAGGGGTGGAGTCACCATCCTGGGAGGTGTTTAAGGGTTGTTTAGATGAGGTGTTGAGGGATGTGGTTTAGGGGTGAACTTTGTAGAGCAGGGTTAATGGTTGGACTTGATCCCAAGGGTCTTTTCCAACCTGAATGATTCTGTGAGTCTATGAAATCTCCTCACAGTGAGAAGCCAGTTTTTATAATGATGCAGCATCATGAGTAAGTCTTGGGGTGGGAGGTCTGGATTTTTTTCCAATTCCCTTGTGGAGTTGTGGGATGTTTTCTGTATGCCAGCAAGGCAAATCAGAGTGAGGTTTGGGAGCACAATTCAGAGCTCCTGCACTGCCAAATTTCATCTTGCTTACCACCTGCTGCTTTGGTGCTAGGATTGTATCCAATCTTCAAATAAATTATTCTAGGAAGAATATTTTTGCTTGTTATAACAAAAAAAATAATAATTCTTCTGTGAAATTTGTGTGGAAAAAAAACAACCCACTCTATGAATCAGAAAATGTAACTGAGGCAAATGCAAGTTTCTAGAAGTGATTGACACACGCAGTATTTCTAACAAAGGAAATATTTAAGCATTGTTAGTCCAGACTTGCAACTACTGCTCTGGACTGTGGAAGCTTGCTATGTATTTTCCTTTGGAATAAGGTCACAACTGTTTATAATTCACACTATTATCAGTGCTGGTGCCCTTTTACATCTGGTTTTGACTTTGGACGACTTGGTATTTTCTCAATAGGATGGTAAATTCTCCTCTTTTAATTGCAGTTCATGAGAGGATCCCTTAAAAAAAAACAAACCCATGGTTTATTACAAGAATGCAGCTCCCTGTTAGAAAACTTATATTCACATATCTACAGCTGAAGGCAATTTTCTGCAGCTTGCCACTGTGCAGCTACAGGAAGAGAAGGAACATTTCTTCATTATATTATCATTATAATTAGAGTCATACTGGACAGAGAATTAGTATCCCTTGGGATTGGACAGTGATTCCAAATTCTTTTTTTTTTTCCTAAAGATGATAAATGCAAACCATTTTAAGTAGCAGTTGTTCTTTTCTTATCTAGGGTACATGGGCAAAATCGATCACATTGTTCTTTTATGAATTGACCATTTACTGAGTACTTCAGAAATTCTAAACTGCCTCTCACAGACAGACATTGTTTGTAGGCAAGGGTTATATTCAGAGTTATGATTGTGGATATCATGAGAGACATGTAGTCTATCTATGTGTGTATGACTTGATCTTTCCCTCTCCTCTGTACCACAGTCCCCAGCTGAAGATGAGTTTTAGACAATTGAAACTTTCATCTTTTGCTGCATTGCACTGCAGATTCATCACTTGCTTATTGCCTGCTATTAATAAAGCCCACAACAGAAGGAAGTTGATTTCATACTGCCCAAAGTGAAAATTCTGTATGTAGTCCACGGAGCAAGACAGGTCAAACTGCTCTCTGAAGGAGCTCTCTGATTTGCTTTCTGGAGGTGTCTGTCTTTCTGCATTGACTGGAGAGAGAAGTTCCAAGGGCTGATGGCTAAACCTAGACAAGAACAACAGTGAGATGTTTTGGGGAAGATTTTGATGTAATTTAGGATAGCTTCAAGGAGGTCACTGTGTTAAACTCTTGAGTTTGCTATCGGGGCAACAACAGCAAAACATTTTTATTTGCAAGGCTGAGATCGTTTCCCTCATGAGAACAGCAATGGAAGGCTTAGCTGGGCAAGGGGGTGGTTGCTATTGCCGTGACAAGAAGAGTGTGATATGCAGATTTGGTGAATGCTCTTTCCATTCACAGTTGCAGTCTTACAGTTAAGCAAAGTGGATTGCCATCCTGCCCTGTGAATTGGCCCTTCAAATCCTTGTGTTTTCCTGCCTCCCTAAGATAGGAAGAGATTAAGGGTGACTGACAGCAGAAGAAAATTATGCAGCCACATATATGTTAATCTTGCCATCTTTTCTGCGGGATTTGGAAGGAGAGCGATATTTATAACTGTTCCTTTGTCTTGCTTTTGGACAAGCCACAGATTTCCCAGCACCCTAGAAAACATTTCTAAAGGTCTGGGACAGAAAAATAATTCTTTCCAGACAACTAATCTCTCCATTCATGTCATTCATATGAAAGCAATTCTACACCCTTAATATTGGCCAGAATATTTGGTCTCGAGTCTCAGGCCAGGAAAAGCCTGGGAGACTCTGATAAACATTTCCTTTATCACAGTCTTAACTAACCCAATTTAATGTAACATTTGAAATGAAATCAGTATACTTTTGCATGTTGGTAAACTTGGGACACAAGCCTGTTTCTGGACACAGGCTGCAAAGGGTTTTTTTGACCTCAAACCCAACCAAGGTCTTATCTGAAGGCCTTCTTAATTGAGAGGGGCTCAGAACCTTGACTTACAGAATCTGGCTACGTGACTGTTATCAATCCAAAGATGATAACCTGGTTTATAGGAGCTGAGAGACAAACTTCTTTTAATAATAAGATAAAGCTTGTTCATTTCTCAAAAGAAATACTCCAAATGCCCTCAAACATTTTCCTACTTAATGTATTTTCAGCATTGCTAGGTCCAACTTTTACAGAGTTTAGCCTGGGAAAACTGTTACCTCTGCACCTGAAACAGACCCTTGTCTTTGTCTATTCAACCTCACGTTAGGTACCAAACTGAAAGTGATCTGCTACATACCCCTAACTGTGAATTTGTGATTACTACTCTTTTTCCACGGCCATGTTGAATACCATGACAACATATTCTGGTCAAGAATGACAGGACTTAGGAGGAACGTAAATGAAAGCACTTTGTTCATTTACAACTAAGCATCATCACTTCAGATTTTCACTTTATTAATATTTTAAATGCATAAAGATCCTTTTGTCCTAATAGATTCCAAACCAAACCATTAAAAAAGGAATAGGAGTGATTTAGATACTACTCCCCATAATTGGATTATATGTTCCTTGCTTCTGTGTTAAATTACTGCAGCAGTTCAGCCTACAGATGACCAAAGTCTCTGAATTCTCAGTTGAGAAACGGTCTTTTATTTGAGCAACAGACTTGTAATTGTAGCACAGAATTTGTCAAAAGGTCCATTCTATCCTCTGCTGAATTAAACTCATAAAAGATGCAACACATTTGTGCTGCTGACAGTGACAGTACTAGCTCTGCAGATGTCACTGTTGCTGTCACTTTGCTCCACATAACTCAGGCAGTCTTGGGTATCTTTCCAGGAACTAGCACAAAGCCTGATTCAATCCTTCCCTTTCAAACGTGGCCTTTATAGCACATGGGATGACAGCAATCAGGAAAAGGATGCCATTTGGAGAGCAATTTCTAATTAATTTATATTTGCAATGTCTGACCTAGAGTTTCAGCAAGATACTGGTCCTTACTTTGGCCCTTTGGGGCTGAGTGCCTCTAGATCCCTGGCTTGGGACGTGTTTCTAAGGTGGTAGGCTCAGTGTGAAGTGCTGACTGGTGCCGAACAAGGTTTTTGAAAGATCAATGTTAAATTACACTGTAGAAGTTCTATGTTGTAAGAGGGTAGCGGGATAGCCACAGGTCCTTGCAGCATCCTTCTGGACAAGTCATCCAGCTGTGGGATGTGTGTGTTGACAGTGCACTGGATAAAGAACTGGTTGGAAGGCAGAGCTCAAAGAGTTGTGGTGAATGGGACGGCACCTGCCTGGCAACTGGTCACCAGTGGTGCTCCTCTGGGCTCAATTCTGTTTGGTATATTTATCGACTATCTGGATGCAGGAGTTGAATGCACTATTAGCAAGTTTGGTAATGATGCCAAACTGGGAAGTGCTGCTGAGTCTCTCGAGGGCCAAGAGGCCTTGCAGTGGGATCTAGATAGAATAGAGCACTGGGCGATGATTAACGGGATGAAATTTAACGACTCAAAATGCCAGATCCTGCACCTAGGGTGGAGTAACACCGGGCACCAGTATAAATGGCGAGAGCAGTGGCTGGAGAGCAGCCCTGCAGAAAGGGATCTGGGGGTGCTGGTCAACAGCAGCTCATTATGAGCCAGCAGTGTGCCCTGGCACCAAGAGGGCAAACCCCATCCTGGGGTGCAGCAAACACTCAAAGAAAGAGAGAAAAGGGACTAATCACAGGATTGTAGCAGTTGTGTTTCATTCGGGTTTGAGGACTTGGTAGGCAAGACAGGTAACTCGTGCAAGCTCTGGTGTGAGGGGTTTTACATGCCTCAAGTTAATAGATCTTTAGTTTTAAAGCTACCTCTTGTAAGATGAGGCAGGAGAAGCTGAATGAAGAATTTCATTTACCTGATGTAGATTGCTCTTGGAGAAGTTACTGTGGAAGATTTAGTCGCTCAAAAGTATAATCTAATGAATTGTTGAAAGATTTTTGCATTGGGATAGGAGGACTCTTACACCAGCTAAAGAAAAAATATTTCAGAGAAGTCTTTGAGTATTATTTGAGGGGAAAGGGCAGAGAATTACAGCAAAAATCCATTCTCACAGAACCAAATATTAAATTACTTCAAGAAGAGATAGAAAAATGGAAATGAACTACAACAGGAGAAAAGAAAAAAAAAAAGAGAGAAGGGAGAATTCAGAAACAGCATAATGAAAAATGAAAATTGACATACTGTTCCAAGAAAGCATAATGGAAACTCTGTGCCAACAGAAAATCTGTTAGCTCTCAGTAACCAAAACCCAAAAAACCCACAATAAATCAGTTTAAAATCACAGCTCCCTGTAAACAGGCAGATAAGTCAGCTTTAATTGGTTTGGTTTATCATAATGGAAGTGGGATTTGACCAGGGTATCCTGGATCACTGGAAAAAGGGACTGTTAATTCTATGAAAGGTAGTGTTTGGGACCGGTGGCTGAGATACAGGATTACAGAGTAGTATCATCCAAAATGCCATGCAGAAGAATAGCAAATGACCAAACACAAAGCAGAAAACACTGGCATCTAAAATACTGTGAATAAATTAGAATTACTAATTTAGTTGGGAAGGTACAAGTAAAAGATGAGGTTCTGTGGGATGCTGGAGCCCATAGGCAGATGATTTTCTATGGATATGACCTAGAAAGCTTGGAGATAAAGAAATAATGTGCCTGACCATCAGTGGACATAAATATATTAGAAAGCATAGAGGGAAATCTTATTTTAATTAAGCACAAAGACTACTGAGTTAGTCATTAATTGTCCCCAACTGGACTGGGCACTTGATCAACAGCTACAATACTCCTGAAATGATAAACATAGTGCAGGAAAGCACAGTAAGTAATACAGCTGCAGTTCACTTAGTATGGTGTCAAAACTGACTTTGCTAAGAGTGTGGAATGTGCTCTTCATCAGGCTGGCACTTGTGGACATCATTACTTTCCTAGAATTTAGGCAGACTGAAAAGGAAAGAGAATTGCCTCTCCAGAGGCAGTCCCTAAGGTTGCAGGTTTAACTCATGGACCTGGTTATTGCAACCTGAACAGCAGTATTTGGGAGGAATGCTACTGCTCCCTGACTCGAGAAGAGAAAAGAAAACAAACTTTTATAACATTTTATAAATGAAAGGATTATGCTATTTTAACAAAGACAAGACTGTTGATAAGTTTACAGATATGAAATTGCAGTGGACACTTAGCACGTGTAGGTGGAACCGACCTGGGAAAAGAAAGAATTTGTGTCTTGGATTAGCCAACAGAGAATAGCTGCTTTGAACCAGCAGTAAGCCTCTTATTGGAGATATACAGGACAACAGCTTACAAAATACTCAAGGAAGAGTATTTGTATTTATATAGACAATCCCAAACTCCCAGAATGTTTATATAAACAACACAAGCAACATAGTATCTGTCTGTCTCGGGGATGACATTCTACAACGCTACAGCAAGATGTCTTACTGGAGACCTAAATGATCTTTAGTCACGCAACCGTAGACAAAACATCATCACAAACCTGTTCCAAATAAAAACAGACCAGCTAGGGAACCACAGAAGATGATGGTGGCTTCTGCCTTCACAGTTGGTTATGGAAGCACCCACTTTCTACTGAGTTACCTAGTTCCAGTTGACTGCAGGTGTACTGTGCTTGCATTGCCCCCCTCACTGTGATTATCTGAGCTCTGCAAGCTTTATTGATCTTGATAATACTTGAGGAAGAAAACACCATATTATTTACCAAGGCAACAGCAAATCCATGGCAGAGCTGTAAATTCAAGTTGCAAGCTGATGTCCCAGTTCTCAAGCCAACTTTCCATGATACGCTCTAAGCAAATTTAAACTTGCCACCCTAAAAATATCCTACTTCCACTTTTAAGTGAAGTTTTGGAGAGAGAGAAGCTGGCAGTAATGAGCTTCTTTGCTGTTTCTACATTATTTAAGCAGGAAGATATCACTGGGGGGGTTGGTAAAAGTGACCCTAAAACTTCTTTGTGTAGAATAACAGTAAATTTTGTAATGTATCCCTCTCAATTAACACAGAATATTGCAAAAGAAACACTGACTTCAGTAACTTGTGCTAGCCTAAAATGTTTATTTTGACAGCCACTCAAGAAAGTGATGCTTCAGCAAAGATTGCTGACCTCCCTCAAGGTTTCCTCCAAACGAGTCAGAGCAAGCTCTCCAAATACTGAGAAGAAACACAATGTCAAACCAGTGTGCTTCAGAATAACTGTCAACATGTATGAATAAATTAAATTAACCTGAACCAAAGATTAAATGTCGTCGTTCTGAAATGCGTGTCAGTCTTTGGATTTATTGAGGGGATGGCACCAAGATAACCTTGGTAACTTCCTGTGGATTTAGAAGACACAAACACATGGGTGCTTAAAATCAGTGGTGGGCAGTGAGTGTTGGCCCATGGAAAAAAATAAAAGCCAATATTGTGCTAAATGAAACATCAACAGTTTTGGTTTGTAAGATTTGGTATCTGAGGTATTGACAATGCTAACCATATATCATGGTTTGGGGAAAGAAACTCTCAGTTCTGAAGCATCAAGTCACCAGAGTTGTTTAACTGTAGTAGTGTTGTGGAGGTTTTTATTGGCTAGCTCAGATTTCTGCAGTTAGCAAGACTGAAATGGTAGCTTTTTAAACTCTCAGCAAGTTCAGTTCTGATCAAGGGAATTAAAGTAAGGCTCAGCAAAGGACTGTTTCTTACTGGCTGGTTTGTCAGTTCAAGCCTACTTTTCTCTAAAACTCAGCTAGATCACATGCATTACTAAGCATCAGTTAGACCTCTTTAATTCTCTCTGGCACAAAAGGCAGAGCCCAGCTTCTACATACAAAAATGCCTGGAATTCACTCACTGCAAAACATGAGGTCAAACATCTGCTTATCACAAGCATGGTATTTAAACCTATTTGATCTTTATCTGAGGTGTAGGATAAAACACTTGCACGTTTTAAGGGATGCTCATAAACTTGGCGCTCGTAAAGCTGAAATACTGAACTCTTCCAAACAATGGGGCAATTCCATGCTCCAAATTGACTTACATGAAACAAAATAAATATGCCCGTTGTTATTACAGTGACAAAGAAGAGACTCTCTCCACCAAAGAGAAACCTGATGAAAAATAAACTGGACCTTGGAGCCAGGAGAATTACTTTCCACCTACAATTATTGCCACGAAACATAAGACAGAATCCTTGACATACAAAATCTGGTACTAAGTGACATCTCACAATCAGAGCAACAAGATATTCTCAATAAACGTGTAGAATTTGAAGACCTAGTAATATGCCAACTTGAAATGGATGCAAGCTGACAGGGCAGGGTGCTGCTGCCCCATTACAATTCATTCTCTTGGGCTTTTTGCCTTTCCAGGATGTACTGTTCACCTTTCTCAGACAGTGTATGAGTGGATATAGGAACCTGAAGAGGAAAAAATTAACCCTTGCTCAGTTCCTGATCTGTGGAATTAAGCACTCCCTTGCTTATGATGTAAGGTGACGATGACACAGCTCATGTGGGAAGTAACAGCTCCGGTGTGACCTTCAGAAGCTGAAGGTAAGTGTGGGAAACTGCGCTGAAATAACCTTAAAAAGGCTGGAATTCTGAAAATTACTCAACCAAATGAAGGAAAATACTTTCAGAAGCATGTGCTGCCCTCCACACCAACAATGGCTGAGTACAAAAGGAGCCTACCTATGGCTTTGCTGAAGTAGAACATCTTCTAATTTAAGATGGTTAACGTGAAGCTTATTCCACAGGATGCAGAATGAAGAAGTGCTTAAGAGAGAAACAAACCTCCAGTTTCGTGCTATTTTGGTTTGTTAAATTCTAAATCATTTCAATAGAAACTTAAGGCCTTCAAGCATCATTTTAGCCATGGTTTAGCTACAAGTATCTCTGTTTTAATTACGAGACATTGTTATTAATACCTTTAAATGTAGGGAAGGTTATCTGCTAATGTCTTGGCAGGAACAGATCATTTCTGTGATGCTGACCCTCAGATTTCCTCAACTCAAATCCTTGAGCAACTCTGCTGACTTCCAGAGTCTCAGACAGTTCCCAGCTTTCTACAGCCACCAGAAGACATCAATGGAATTGTCTGAAAAAGAATAGAAATCATTACTATCGGAAGAAAAAAAAAAAGGAAGAATAAAGCAGAGAAAAAAGAAGCGTTTGGTGGGGTTTTTTTAAGCTTCTTTTTATCCCTTTCAGACCAAAACACTTTCAATTTGAAAAACAAAAATCTGACCAGCCTTGTCCACTCCTATTCCTTTTCAAGCAAACCAGTTGCCTTAAAGCTCTCTCATTTCTTCCTAAGAGCACATGGGAAGTTTTCTCAGTTTTCACTTGCCACGAGTCTGTGCAGTAACTTTATTACCGATTTTTAACCACCCGCTTCACCAAACCATTGCCAAAACAATGTTAAAACGAGACCTAAACCGAATTAAGAAAAGCTCTGCCACTGAAGCAAAAAAAAAACTCTTGCAAGTTTGCTCTGGTGCCAGTGTAAGCAGCTTCCTGCAGGGGTCTCTGGCACCGGGCAGTGTTAACGCTCGGCGTGTTTGTCGGGTTTTGGTGCACATTGTCTAACGCTCCTGGGAATAATAATAACAAAAAAGCCCCAAACACCAAGCAACACGGCAGCACAGCTGCTCAGACGGTTTGCCAGCCGTTTGAGGGTTATCTCGGGGACCCTTTCCCAGTGTCTGCGGTGAGCAGCGTCACGTCCCGCTGTACCCAGCCCTTTATTTATGCGCCAGGGCAGCGAAAAACCAAGGTTGTTCTCGAGGGAAAACAAGGTCCAACGGCAACAGCGGCCAAGGTTGTTAGGAGAGAATCAGCGATAAGGCGGGGGACACCGACACACTCCCGCCTCAACATCTGGCGGCAGCTGGCAAGGGACGCCGCCGCCGCCACTCCCCCTCTGACGGGACCCTTGGCTGTAGCGAGGGGAAAAACACCAGCCCGAGCCGGCAGAGAAGCGGAAAGCTGGGCGGGTAGCGGGGGGAGGGACGAGGCCGCGCCCCCCCCCCCGCTTCAAGCCCTCCCGGGGCGGGGCCGCCGCCGTAGCCCCGGCTCCAGGCCGCGCGCGCGCGCCCGGCCGGCAGCTACCTCAGCACTTCCGGGTCGGCGCGCGGGGCGGAGCCGGGAGGTGGGTGCGTGACGTTGCCGGAGGGGTCCGGGCCCGCTCGGCGCCTGTTTATTGTTCTCGCCGCCCGCTCTTCCCGCCGCCTTTGCCTTTCTCTCCTCCCCTCACCCCACCCTACTTCCCCCCTTCCCCCCCCCCCCCCCCCCTCGTCCGCCCCCTCGGGAAGGCCGCGGCCCCCCGACGCGGCCCCGCGGGGCCCGGGGCCGGGGGGGGGAAGGGGGCCG
>WTSP01003334.1:11703-22487 GCA_025331215.1 Actenoides lindsayi
TCCTTTTCCTTTTCCTTTTCCTTTTCCTTTTCCTTTTCCTTTTCCTTTTCCTTTTCCTTTTCCTTTTTTTCTTCTTTCCTCCTTTTTTTTCTTTTTTCTTTTTTTTTTCCTTTCCCCCCATTTTGTGTTAAACATTAGAATTTAGGCAAATCAATCCATTATCTTAAGCCATAAACCAGTTCTTTCCCTGTTTCAGGGAAATATGCTTGAAATGTGCCCAACCTTTTTGATCTCTCACAGATTAGAAACAGAGCCCAAAAGCAGTCAGTACTCTTTGGTTCCAATGCACCAGCTCTTATGGTACCCAAAGTGTAGGTCCATATCTGCCTCATTTCCCTCACACTGCCCAGTTACACCATTTCTAGGCTCCGCCAAGCTGGTGATGGCCACAGGACTGCAGCCTGAAAAGGGAAGGACTGAAACACTGCTGTCATCAAGACAGACATCTGAGAGGTAATTATTGGTTGCTTGTAAGTCCGAATCAGTCAATCTTTAGTGGCTTGCAATATCACTAGCATAGGGGTGTTTTTTTTTGTTTTTTTGTTCTATCTTGTTGAAGAGACCCTTCCCTTTTATTTAAAAAATTGGTTTTCTTCAGCTCCTTATATTTCCTCTAAAAGTCCTTAGGTGTTTTTCTTCCTATAATCCTGTGCCTTGGCTACAATGCGTCATAGGTAATCATGTAAGAAGAGTGTGAAATATCTGATGTGACTACTGCATGACTCTGATCTGACGCGATCTCATCATAATGCTGTTTGGACGTGATTGCTATATTGTGGTCAGCACGGAGATGGCAGGAAAACATACAGGCTGCAACAGAAATGCAGCAAAATTGGGAAGAAGTCAAGTGTGGCAAAATGTGAGTAAAGGCAAGACTAAAATGGAGTATTAACAGTAAATGCATTCAGGAAAAAGTACTGGAGGATAAAGACTCCTATTGTCTGCAGATTCTGGAAATGCAGATAGTGACAATTAGATGATTTTTTTTTTTTTTTTCCTTTTTTTTTCCTTGAAGAATGTATGTAGGAAAAATGAGGTAGGAAAATGAAAGAAAAACAGTAACAAAAGCACTTGAAACTGTGAAAGGTGTTGGACTGTGGCATCATATTCCAGTGGCAAGAGAGAGAATTGTTAACTGGAGCTATTTAGCATTCATGTCTTGGCAAATCTGTAAAAAATTACAGGACAGAAAAATTCTGCACTGGCCTATTGGATAACCATAAATAATCTAAAGCAATTTCTGTCTTGTCTTCTGCAATTCAGTGGACAACTGGCTCTGTTGTTATGTAGTTTTATCATAGCTATCTCCTTTTACCAGAAAATAGTGGACTTTTTAAAAGTTAATGTAACTTCTTTTTAACCACTCCTATTTTGGTTGGTTGTTTTTCTCAGGGAAAAAAGAGTTGTCATGTTCATTGCTTGATACTATACCAGTCTAGTTTTACATTAGTCCTCCTCAGTTTGTCATTCATCTGTGATTAATCAAACAGAAGCTAAGAAATAAAATTATGTATTTTGCAAAGATGAGCTAAGATTTCAGCCACTGTGAATAGAGGCACTAGAACAGACTGTCAGGTAGTCCAACTTGGTCTAGTTCTAGCTATTTCAGTGAAGTTATACTGAGCCATATTTGCTGATAATCTGAATTTTGAGTATCTTTGTTATGTTCTTTTTAATACAGTATGATCTCTGTAAAAGAAATAACTTTGAAGAACTTTGTTTTGGTTGATATCTTAAATGAAAATTATGTCATTAGCTGTGAGTTGTCTCCCAAGACAAAAATGCATCCAGTTATTACTTGAGACCAAGAAAAGAGATGCAATATTCTCCTTATTTTAATCTTCTACGGGTTGACAATAATGAGAAATCAGAAATTACTTCAGAGTTCAAACTTCATTTTAACATTTAGGATATCTGCCTGCTGCACTTTTTATATGACTTCCAATTACAGTAATATGTGAAACATTTCAGACTTTGAGGTCCCTCACAACACGCCCATAGGACAGGAAAATGCTATTTTTGTGCAAATGCAAACAGAGCTATAGACTCACTAATTTGCCCAGGGATGTATGTGATATATATATCAAAAAAAAAGTTAATCCAGTTGTCTTAAATCCCAGTGTATATCTCTAATGGATGAATCATCACCCTTGATGCTATCTGAAAAGTCAAATAATACCTTCAAAAAACACATTAAAATTCACAATACTGTACATCACTAAGATATTCCTTTGGGGTATGTCTTGTTTGAGAAGAAGTAGAAGAAATAAATTAGGCATTTAGTTAGTTACAAATTGCCCACAGTTCTACAGAGCTGTGAAGAAAACAAATCTGGAGTGCAGTATTGCGCAACTTTATAATGCTGCAGTTAGATTTTTCCCTTGTATTTACAGACTGGTTTATTTCAAAATCTATTCAAAGGTTGGAAAATCATAAATAAGCAGCTCCAACAGATCTGGAGGTCATATTTCTGTGACTAATACATCGCTTCTGCTTATGAAGCTCTCCAATTTAAGGTCAAACTCTGCTTGCTTTACTCAGATTTGATTTAGGATGGAAATACACATGTGAGTGAAGGAGCAGGTTTTGTCACAGTATTATATGGCTGCACAGTGCTGACACTGTTCCAAATACAAACAATAGTTACTAAGGTACTAATCTAAGAGGGGCAGAATATGACAGCGTTTGGTAGGAACGTTTCTAAGAGGTGTAACAGTGCTTGCATGGTTTCATAGGAAATAGAACTGAATCCTGATATACAGCTGGTTTTCTGTCCTTACTAGTGCTTCTGAAGGTTCATACCAATGCAGCTGAAGCCTCATTTTGACTCTATTAATAGCACAAATTTTAAATAAGGCAAGGCAATAGACACAAAAGCTGATATGACTCTTAACCTCTTCAATTTTACCTGTATGCCAGCACGTAGTATATTGGATTATGCAAAGTGCTCAGGTCCTACTGCGCATTACACCAGCGTAAAGGAGAAGAAAGTAAAAATTTCAGCATGTAAATTTTCCTTTCAAATCTGTCAGAAGGACATAGAGAATGGTCTGCCCCAAAGTCACATAACACCCTAAATCAATAGCCATTTAGCGATCCATGTGAACCACAGGCCTTTGATCTTATGGCTAGTCCTTCTTTAGCTCATTGGTAATGAAGGAGTTGGTTGGGACACCACAGGGTCCCTCCAGCAATGGCCACCCTGTTGGGATATTTAATTAGGGTGAGATTGGATGGAACCAATAACCACAGGTGTGCATCTCAGCTCGTAATAAGTAGAGGAATATTTCTGTCACCTTATGTATTCTTTTTTAGTCTGTGAAATACTATTTCTGATCATAAATGTAATTAAGAATCACACCTTTATTTTAAAGCAAGAGAAGAGTATGCCTGGGAAGATGAAACACAGGCATCAGGGTATCATCAATGTTCTATAACTCTGTTGCAATGGAGTGGTAGAGCTGCCACTGGCATCGTAGTTGACTTTTTAAGATGTTCTTTCCAGCAGTCAAGGATCCAGAAGGATGACAACCCCCTGCCCCACCAAAAAGTGGAACACTAAAAATGCCTTATTTGTCACTTAGCAATGTTATGTTCAGCCATGGCTGAACATTTCAGCAGCTAAGGTGGCACCACTTTATCACTGGCACTCTCATCATAAGAGTTGTATGTCAAATGGTAACCCCAGGAAGGAATTTCTCTACAGCTGGAAACTGCATGTGGAAAAGCAAAAGGAAAAAGGCATTTTGCCTGTCTCCCACCCTTCTCCACCAGATGCCAACCAAACACAAAGAAGTTGAGAAGAAAATGCTCTTAGATGTTCAGTATTTGCCTAAACCCATAAATACCTCGTGCTAATTGAGAGTAAAATGGGTGGGGTTTATACACTATCTAAAGTTCCTATAAATATAATTTATTCCCTTCAATTCCATTATCATATAATCCCCTAAGAATTAATACCATAAATAGTGACAAGATATTGAAAAAATTGGAGAGAGGCTTGGGATATCTCACCCTTTAAGTCCTGGGGCTTAAACAAGTCAGAGTGACGTGTCTCCCATCACAAAAAAGGCTTTCAGAGCTGAGAAGCCAGCTGAGAGCTTTGAACTTTGTGTGCAAGAGTCTTGATGCCTGTCCACAGATGGCTGGAGGGCTGAGGGTATTATTCCAGGTAATGCAGTCCTGCGTCTACCCACTGTGGCTTTTAGCCAGGATTGTGACTTGTTTATCTTCTATTTCATTGTCCCACCCTCTATTCATTCGGAGAAGTTGCATAATAAACCAGAGGAGTTGGTTTGGCTCCAGCTGGTCCTGGTGCTTCTTGTCCACTGCAGGTTTGGTTTAGTTGCATGGACAAGACTTGGGACATGAGAGGGAATCTATAAATAGCTCAGAGGTGAACGTTTTATGTACTAGCTAATTGTTACTGCAAATAAAATTTTCAGTAACCAAGATAAGGTTAGATATATCTTTCTCCTAGAAAATTTGTAGTGTGTTCCTTTGGCTTAAATTGATGGATTCTGAATTTTCTAATAAGCTTATCTTCAGGGAAAACCAACTCTGTAAAATTAGCAACATGTAAAAAGCAAAGCAACCCTTCCTATTTTCCCTGTATGTGTATTTGGAATACTATCTCCATATCTCCAAAGAACCTTAGAGAAAGTTTTCATTGCTATATTTCTGGCGTTTTTATTGTTGGTTTTTTTTCTGGTTAGTTCAGCATAGCCAACAGTAAAGGCCTTGTTTACATTAAGCAAATGTGCAGTGATGCAGCAAAATCAATTTAGTCACACTGATACAAATCCCTCACACAGATGTAATGCCTGTGTGCAAAGTAGGGCCTTTCTGAATATACACAATATTTAAAATAAAGTGAAAGAGGGAGATTCTATTCTTCCCAGTTGATTCCTTAATGTGATTTTGCCCCTGAGAGCCTATGTTGAAAGAAAGGGACTTTCTGGAGAAAAATAAGGGTCCATTAAGAGTAGTGTTGATTGTGAAAGAATATCATGGCCTTTAGATTGCAAGTTGCAGAAGCTTAACATATAGATTAATACTTTAAGAAAACACACATTACTTTTAAACTGAGCCTATTTGACCTTAAAATCATTGGGTAGAATAAATATGTGATTACATAATTCCATTTTATGGTTACTTTTCAGAACAGAAGTGAAAATGAATGTACATTTGGTCCTGGGCTGTTCTTAGTAATTTAATGTGAACTTTTGTCAACAAGAGGAAAAACAAACCTCTGATACTCAATAAGAAGAGGACAAAATGTACCTTACTGTGGGTATTCAGCCAAAGATCTGTGGGCAAAAAATGGTACAACCTGTCAAGGCATTACTGAAAACCAGATGAGGTCAGCAAGTGAGGTGACAATAGTAATACTAGTAACGAGATAATGACCATTTTCCTTTGCAGTCTGCAGAGGTCTAGGGTTTTTAAATTATTGTTATTTTTTCAGGTGTGTCTGTTTTTTTTTTTTTTAATTATTATTTTTTTTTGGTGTCTTTTTAATAAAAATGCTTCGGAAAATGGTGACGTTGTAGCAAAAGTTCAGGTAATTTGGTAAATGTCTTTTAGTTATTTGGAGCTGGGGGGGGGGGGAGATTCCTGATACCTGATTTTGCAATACAACATTTTTTTGACAGAGTAATAAATGAATGACCAAAATCCAAACAAAATATTTTTATTGAAAACATAATTTTTAATCAAATCCAGATTATATCTTGAAACCTTTTGTTCACAAAATATTTTAAAACTGGGGAGACTTTTTCCCAATCTGAATAGAAGCACATTCTGAAACCTGGGAATCTTTTGTTAAATGAAATTTTGATTCTCCTTACAGGTATATACACACTAGGGAAGTGAAAAAAGAGGTCATATGGGGCTTCCTTTCCACATGTATTCACCCACTACCCTTGTTACTGATGCTGAAAGAGGCTGTCAAAACAACATTTTTTCCTTTCCTGAAAAATACGTTTAGGAAGTCGCTTTTCAGAGACGAAGTCAAGGCACAATCTCATCCAGGTGGGTTACAGTCTCCCAAAAGCCAAGTGACTGGATAAACACTGTTCTGTGGGTCCAAATTCTCTTTGGACGTTCCCAGAAACATACATTAACAGGAGTCAGCAATGCTTCATTTTTTCTAACAGCAGCACTAACACTAACAAGAACTCAAGTAGGAAAACCTCATCAGATAAAGAGACAGGGGCAAGGGAAGTGCTTAGGCAGGTAGGGAGCTAAGCACTCAATTATTACTGAATTTTGAATCCACAGGTACTACAGCTATACCCCCTACCTTATAATTCCTGAGATTACAGAGATTTATCAACAGAAGCTGTGGCCTCCACTGGATAATTCCTGAGTTCCTTGAAATGAGTCTAATACCCAACAGGGTTACTTGTGCTGCTGCAGAAAGATATTTCTGGCCTTTTACGTGTCAGAAAAGAAACTGGATGTGACGGATTTGGAGCTGCCCTGTGATAATTTAGGAATATGGTCTGTTGGCCTGATTATTTGGATGAATGAGTTTAACTCATCGGGGGCTGGCTTGCAACTGCACTCTTAAATTATCACTGGGCCAGTCTGTACTTGTAACCCTGGGATGCCCCACTTCCATTGGGGCTGCACAGTCAGGGAGCGTGGGAACTTGGAAGAGGAAAGAGATTCAGTTTTGAATCACAGCATCTCTGTACAGGCAGCCTGAGCATCCTGCTCATGCCTAGGAGAGACATAGGTCTCCCAAGGTCCATTGGGGATTAGAGATGGGACCTGTAACTTTGATAAAAAAACCGGACAGAGCATTGTTAGGGGACATTAAGTGGAGTGTGTTCATGTTTAGCCATGCTGATTCCATTTGTTTGTGGAATTTTCTGTGGAAGTGCAGGTTAACCCTAAAAAACACATGTTGGAAGAAAAAGCGTTTGTGAATACCATGGTAATTTTCAGCAGTTTTTATGTAATGCTGGTCATTTAGAACTGGCATGTTGCCTCTCCCCTTGGGCAAGCCCCTTTTCCATGAAATGGGGCCTAATAGGATTATGCCAGAGTTAATTTACAAAAGTACACAGCGACAACTTTGAAAATGAAACTAATGTGAAGCTGTGCAGTGGTGACGTTATTCCATAGTTTACCACAGAGGCATGTTGGGTGGAGCACCAGAAACATTACAGTGCATCTGGTCCACTCTAGCCTCATCTCTGGTGAGCTTCCAGCTGCAACCAAGCTGGTCAAGCAAATCTCGATTGTAGAAGAAGAGTGCTAGTGGTTATTGGCCAGGTACCGAAAGAATATTTCACTTGGGTAAATAACATCTATTCAGTAGGACACAAAGAAGGTTTCTAGGGTCCCTCAATTGGGAAGAAAAGATTTTTGTGTGTGTGTATATGTTGGGTGAATGAAGTATAGAAAACAAAGTTGAAAATCCTAAGAAAACTACCCAGCCAGGTTTCTCTCACTCTCTCCTGACTGAGAGGACAAGATAGTTTACTACAGCTTTATGGGTCCTTCATTGCAGAGTCCCAAAAGGCAGAGTATGGGCTTAAGCCATATTCTAGATTAATTCCTAATTCAGCTATCATAGCTAGAAGGCACTATGTTCATTCACTGCTTATTCCACCTGTTCTGGTAGGTAAAACTCTCTTCACTGTTGCAGGAAAGGTTAATATATTACATTTCCCTAACCGTGAATTTCTAATGCACTCATCCTGTCCCTGATGAACAGCTTTTCTATTTTACGGATTTCGCTCAACAGCAAACCCCATATATTAGGACATTAATTTGTCTGGAAAACCAGACTAGAAAATGCTGTATATTCTGGGGCAGATCCTCCCAGTGGCTTCTTCATGTTGCTGCTAGTGGAGTCTGCCCAAAAAGCTGCTATATCCACCTCTTGGATGACCACAGTGGCAAAAGCATTTTTTAATGATACAGAGTGAGTGCTGAGTCTCCTCTGCCACTTCCTTCACTGTTGCCACATAAAGGATAAGACTGAGCTGTCCGGATTGTGCTGCAAGCCCCATGGTTTTATTTTGGTCTATGAAAAGGCTTTGAATAGAGACTATTTAGTGTCACGTGGCTGTCTGAGGAGGAGGAAATGTACATGCCAATGTTTAGGGGTAATTCAGGAAGAGTTGTGTTTTGTAAGGCCAAGTGACTGACTACTAGAAAATCTAGAAATACAGGGAGGAGACAAACTGCATGAGAGAGACAAGGAAGAAATCAGGGCCAAGCAAGTAAATTTTGAGTGCAAGGAGCAACTAGTTATGAGCCCCTCATTGAGAAGTTCTGCTGTGTAGTCAGCAGCCATTTCCTTCTGGAGCTGAAGTTTCTGAGTGGTAACTTTTTGTGGAGTATGTTGCAGGAATCTAGATTATGAATGGCAATGGTCTAGATTGTGATCACAATGTATATATCTAAACAGAAAGCAAAATGCTGGAGAAATAATACTGTGTCTAGAATTAGCTGTAATTGGGATGTTCAAAAAAAGCAGAGGATTTAATAAAACTCACCTACTGTGAACAGAAGTAACAAGTGGCATAGCAAGCTCTTAAGCTCTTCTGTAATTGTGGAAGAGGGAAGGAAAGATGAACTAACCTCAGCTTCTGGTAGTTTCCTGCATCTAGTCAATATGATTTCCATGCTTTCTAATCTGACTCTATTACCTTGTCACCATCTTCATTTTTACTCCCCTGGTTTGTCTCATCCCAGTGAAATCCAACAAGTCATATCCTGCTTCTGACAGAAACTAAACAAAACTGGCAGCTGTTTTCACACTGAAGACAGTCACAGCATGTATTGCCTCATGGTGGGTTTATCTACATTGCCTTTCACAAGTAGTCCCAAGTCAGCTCTACCTGGGGTCCCTGTTGGCCAGATGGCAGTGGAGCCATGGTCCCAAAGCAGTGTACCTAGGGGAGTATAGTGAGGTGCAGCATCTTTCATTAATTGTTTCCACATTTTACCTGAGCAATAGTTACACTCAAAAGCTTTCTTTCATTCACTCTTGTCTTCCTATGCTGCACGGCTGGTTATCTTGGGATGGTTATTTCTTTCCTCTCTAATGCTTTTTGCTCCGGTCCTGAGCACTCCTAATAAGATGCCATCACTAACAGGAAGGAGAGCAGGGTTCTACATTCAAATTCAAGTCATACAAGTTCAAATATTTATTTTAAATCAGATGTTGTTCAGATGCCACACGACTATAGGTTTTGCAGCACCATTTTTGTGAGCTTTGCAAACATGCCAAGCAAACAAACTTTGCAGAAAACAATCATATCATTTTACTAATCTCTGGGACACTGGCTCATGGGGATCATAATTTCCAATGACGTGTCTACTCGGATGCTTTGCGAAGTGATCTTTGCTCTATTTTCCTGTGTTGACACCTACTGAAGAAGCAGCTTAAGCGTGTTACAGAAAACATCTAGTTTGACCATTTCATGACTTGCTATCTTCCCTCACAAATAGATTATTAATTGAATTTCCAATAATTTTTGCTATTAAAAATAATCAAACATACTTCAGTTATCACCTGCTTCCCAACAGACCCATTCTAATGGCATTTTTGACACTTTTTCACCTTACAGAACCAGTACCATCATCCTTAGCTTTAATTCTTAAATCCATTTCATCATCAACATGCTCTCATCACATTAGTTGTTGTCACAAGGAATTGTCAGAACATTGTTGTAGGATGTTGAATAGCCAAGCCAGTGTGTGTGGGATCAGAGAGAGGGGATGATGGGGCTCTACCCTACTACTTGTTGAGTTTCAGAAAAGGAAGAAAGGCAGTTGGACTGGAAGGCAGAAGGTGTGCTTTGGGAAATTGCTTCTGGTGACGTTTTTTCCCTATGTGTTGGCAGGTCAAGAGTTGAGAAGGTACAGCTTGTCCCCTCTATTGGTATTCTTCAGCTGGGAATGACATTTATCTCTTTACAGTTCTCCACTGTAAAGGCAAATCTGCTCCCCCTGCCCCAAAACAACCTGTAGTATTGTTCTCCTGTTATCATGGTAAATTATGGATGTGACACATGCTGTATCATGACAATGCTTCTGTTGTCCTATACACTTAAAAAATTCATCTTTTGTCATGTACGGCTTTTTTTATGCTATTTATTACAGGTCCGATGTCAGGGTCTTGATGGGATTGCAAGGTAAGTGGGAAGCGCGCTGCCTGCTCTGGGATTTTAAGCACAGACATCCGGAATATTCTGAGAAGCTTCAACTGGTTTATAGCTGACAAACACGTAAGCAGTGCTTCAGGTCTGCATGCACACTGAAATTAAAGCATTAGATTCAATAAAATGTTGTGTCCAAGCCACAATTGTTCTTTTCCACAGTTATCTTAAAATTTTACTTATTGCCCACTAGCTTTGGTGTAGGTGTGACCCACCAGACTGAATACAGGACAACTGTGTGTAAAAGTGGGGGAACAGGAGAACCTCTTCCACCTCCTCTCAAAGGAGCAAAGGCCTCTTGCCCGGGCATCCAGAGCCAGGCTGCCCATGTGCTACTGGCCACAGGCCGAGCCTTCTTGGACACGGGCTTGGAGAACGACGGGCTCCAGCAGGGCCGTCACGAAGCCTTTAACGCAGACTCCGGGCTGACGGGGCGCGGGGCCCCGGAGAGGTGTCCGGAGTGTGCCGGTGGACGACCGGGACCACGGGCAGAGGCGACACCGCCCCAGTGCAGCCGAGGGGGTTAAAAAAATCAATTACACTGGTCTGGTACCACATTTTGTGTGCCTAAATAGCAAGCTCTGTTTTTATGGAAATGTT
>WTSP01003337.1:0-60289 GCA_025331215.1 Actenoides lindsayi
GAGGGAGGGAGGGGAGAGGAGGGGGAGCGGGCAGGCGGCTCAGTCAGTGAGTTCTTTAAAGATGGCCGGAGCGGCGGCGGCCGCCGCGACCCCCGTGTACTGCGTGTGCCGGGAGCCTTACGATGTGAGCCGCTTCATGATCGAGTGCGACATCTGCAAGGACTGGTTCCACGGCAGGTAGGCGCCGGGAGCCGCGCGGCGCGGGGGGGGACAGACGGCCGCCAGATCGGCCGGTCCGCCGGGCACAGGCGGTGGCAGTCAACACCACCCCTTGCCCCCCCCCGCCCGGTAACGGCGTGGGGGACAATGGCTGCGCGCTGGCGGTACGGGGGACGGAAGAACAGGCTCCTGTCCGCTCTGGTTCACCCCCGCCGCGATGGCAGTGGCCCGTGCCGGCGAGGGCTGCCGTCCCTGGGCACATGGGTCCTCGCTTGCGAGGGGGAGGCCGGGCCGGGCGAGGCGGCCGGGCGGGGGGAGGCCGGTTATGAAAGAGCAACAGATGTGGGGCTCTCCGGGCGGCGGCTTCGCCGGCGGAGCCGGCGGCACCCTAAAGTTGAGCCGGCTTTGAGAAGGCGTCGTGTCCCGTCCGTCCCCCCCACCCCCCTCGCCCTGCTCCCCCGGGGGTCTGTCTCTCCCGGGACAGGGCGGTCTCTTCGCGGAGAAGTGCGGAGAGGGCACTGTGCCGGGGCTCTCCACCGGGCCCGGGCTCCTGGCTCGCCGTGCGTTTTGTTTGGGGTGGGCAGCTGGCGGAGGGCTGCGTGGGGGGCGGCGAGGAGGGATGCCCAGCTCCTCTGGCCGCTTTTGACGTTTCTAGCCCCGTCCCGAGCGGCCACAGCCGACTCGCGTGTGTTTTGTGAGCCGAGCGTGTGAATAATAAAGGCCCGGCGGCAGCCTCGGGGCTGCGAACGGGAGGAGGAGGAGGTGGCGGTGGGGATTCACGGGCAGTTAAACAAAGGAGCAAGTTGGGGGCCCGCGGCTCAAGCGCGCTCGACCGGGCTAGGGCTGCGGGGCTCGGAGTGGCCGCCCCCATTATGTGGGGAGCCCCGGCGCCGGCGTGCGGGCCGAGGAGCTGGTGGCGGTGTAGGAAGTGCCGTGTGATTGACAGCAGGACATTTAAATACCCCCCGTGTAACAAAAACAGGCTCCCGGCGAGACGGCCGCCTCGCCCTCTGCCGGCGCCGGGCGGCAGGGCCGGGCTGAGGCGAGCCGAGCGGAGCCGAGCCGGCCGCCTCCAGGGCCATGGGACCGGCGGCCCCCGCGCCCCCAAGTTGCGCGGGCAGCCTTGGCCGCGCCGGGGCTTTGCGCCGCACCGGGGCTTTGCACCTCGCCGGCGCGGGCGGCCGCTGAACAAAGCGGTGCGCCGGGGAGGGCTCCCGTTGGGGAGAGGGGTCGGGAGGCAGCGCGCTGGCGGTCCGGCCGCGTTTGCCTTTCATCTCATGCACTCGCAGCAGAGAAACGATGGATGTGTGTGTGTGGGGGGGGTTGTTACGTTTTTGTTGTTGTTTTGGTTTGCGTTGCTCGTTTTTTGTCGTTGTTGGTTTGTTTGTTTGGGTTTTTTCCCCTTAGCCTCAATGGCAAAGGAAAAATGCTGGCTAAAAGTAGGTTGCGTATCTACGTGTTACTTAACAGCTATTATTACACATGCGGTGTTTTCTTGCCACGTTTTAGGATGAAAGAAGGCGTTCAGCATTTCAGATGTTGACCTGTACATAGGCTGAGTTGATTTGTGTTTTGTATATGGGCTTCCCTCGACTCAACCCACAGTATAATAGAAACTATGAAAAGGGCTTTGTAAAACAGTAAAAACTGGCAAAGCAGAATTGTCGTACCTTTACAAACAACCCCTAATTAATATTGTTAACCAGACTACCGCTGCTCTTGCCAGGACTGGTGTTTGAAGCTAGAAGCGCAACAGCTTTTTTGAATTACAGTAGCTTAATACAAGTTCGTCAAAACTTGGTCACTGCACGTAGTAAAAGTGCAGACATCGTCTAAAGGTCTTTGTACAGTTAAGTGTTCTCCCTCTTGCAAGTATTTTTTTGCATTTGTGTGTTGCTCTTTCAATCTGTCTCCGCAATTGCTCAGTTTACATGCAGGCTTAACTTAAATGCCAGTCTTGTGCACTGATATTACTAGGCTACAAGTGAACTAATTTCTGAAACTGTTGTAAGTATTGACTATCCGATACAAAGGTGGGACAGATCCCCCTGTAGGTTGCTTAAATCTTGATCTGCCTAAAGATCCACGGTGGTTCCTGTGCTTGACCCC
Organism: Actenoides lindsayi; assembly: GCA_025331215.1. Classification (NCBI taxonomy): domain Eukaryota; kingdom Metazoa; phylum Chordata; class Aves; order Coraciiformes; family Alcedinidae; genus Actenoides; species Actenoides lindsayi. Next base: position 2,269 of record WTSP01003337.1, read on the forward strand.
TGTCATGCAATTGGTAGAAAAACTGTGCTCGTAGTTGCTTGCAAAACTGCTTTGATAGTCTGAAACCCTAAGCGTGGAAAGTAAGCAAGCCAGCAGGAGCTGGCGACAGCTACGTTGCTTTGGGATTTAGTTGCATGTTCACCCAGTCTTGTGACTGAGGGGCAGGACTGTGGGAGACCATTGTCCTTTCCCAGCTGTGGTCTACTCTGGGAGCGCTTTTCTTCCTGGTCTAAGAGTATCTGAAGACTGTTGCATAGCTTGTGAAGGAAAAGAAATGCTTTCAAATATTGGAAGTTTTTGTTGAACTTGTTGGTTTCATGCTGTATTGATTTTCTGCCCTCCACCCCCAGGAGTGATGTGACTTCATGTTAAGAAGCATAGAAACCCATGCTTCCTTAAGACTGTGGTGTGTGCTAGCATGATACTTAGCATGTATTATTATTGGACTGCAGATTCTTTGTTGCTTTCCTGTGTATAGTCAAGAGAGTGCTCCAGCAATACGCTGGAGGCAGTACAAAGTCTGTTCTGACAGATTGGGACTAGTCCCTTTACATTTCATCTGTTTTTTTTTCTGAGTGTTCTTGCACTGTCCATCCTGAGATTGACTGTATTTTGGTTTATCGTTATCAATATATTAATATTATCAGATATTTTTGTTGCTTCTGATAAATACTTGTGTAAAAGCAAGTATTTTGATGTGCCTTACAAGGTTGTGAACCTACATTGTGGGTTTTAGTTACTTCTATGAGTGGGCCTAACATCCGGCCACGGTCTTGTGCAATTACCTCTTGCTGAACAAAAGAACATAACGTATGTGTCTGTGTGGTGTTGTAGGCTTCATCACTTTCCCAAATGGAGAGTGGAGAATCAGCAGAGACTTAGATGTGACAACCTGCCAAGTCTTTCAGATGAGCAAAGCCATTTAGATGTTTGTTTTTTTTTTCCAGTTCTTTTTATCTTCTTTAAATGAAGATGTCACGTTCAGCTGCTTTCCCCCTTTCTGGCTTGTCTAGGATATACTTTAGCTAGAATGCAGCAGAAAACCTCCTTTATGCTGCTCTAAGCATTCAACTATTTCTGAAATGTGTTCAGTAGCTCTTGACACCTATTTAAGTTCTTGGCTTCATCTTCAAATGATACGTATCATCTCATGATACATCTTGTTCTGTCTCCCTTTGTTTTTTGATGCTCTACCTCAGTTATTAGGTTAACTACATACTGTTGTTGTTTCTCGCATGTGGGGTTTTTTTTACTGTGATGTATGTAACCTTATACACAGAATAACTTCCCCCCCCCCCCAAGCCTATCTTGCAGTCAGCTCTGTTCTTGGAATACCTTTGTGAATTTGCAGAAATCCTATTGTCAACTTTGAACTTCTCATCCTTTTTTCTGTCTGTGATACCTGTACTTGGCTAGGTTTATGTGCATTGCGTAGATGTCACTTACTCTTGTAGACTAGATTTCAGACAGGTTGGAACAAACTTAAGTTTAAGCATATAAGTCAGTTTTTGTCTGCACAATGTAATGTTGTCTGGCATACTTCAGGAACAATGAGTATAGAGTTAGCTTTTTAAGATTTCTTGCTTTGTAAAGCTATGCTGATACTGTACTGGTTGTAAAGGAGCACGGAGAAGTCAGGCAATTGGAGAATTAGATATGCAGGGCCCCTGTGAAGTTTTCTGTGCAGCATTTCTATGTACCTTTTTTCCCCATTGTTTAAAAAGAACCCCAAACCCATGAATGTTTTATTCTTCAAAGCCAGAGCAGAGGGGAATAAGAAGGAAAAGCATCCTTTTTTGTTCAAAATTGGTTAATGTTGTCAACTTTGGTGTCATCTCTTCAAGGAGAAGAAAGAAAGAAAGAAAGAAAGAAGACAGTCCATCCAGCTTTGCTTAGCTTGCATCTTTCGTGTTTTGTGTAAATGAAACTTAAATTTAGAAGCCATAAATCCTTTTTCTTTCATAAATTTTGATGTTTACAGAAACACAGCACTAAAATGTATGCAGTGTACACAGGTACTTCTGTTGCAAATTCAAATTGGTAAATTTATATGGAATTGTTTTTGAATTGATAGGTTTTACTCTCAGGATTAATACTGTATTCTCTGTAGCCTTCTTGAAAGAATTAACTACTTTTTTTTCCCCCTCTCCGAGAGCAGTTCATTGATGGTATATAGAACTTTGCCATTAAGTGTTTGATGGTTTTTACAGCTTTGTCATTATTAAAAGTCATTTAATAACACCATTTGAAAGGCAATTCATGCACCTTTTGAGGATGATTATTTAAATTGCAGATGCCTTGAGGCTTTTTTCTCAAATGGGAAAAAAAAATCTGAGCTAAATTAATGTAAAACATAGTTTTTCTGATATCGCATAGATTAGAGCATGTCTTCGTTTGGTCTCTGAAGAAACACACAGTTTCTCAACAGCTCCTTAATCTGCTCTCAATTTCAAAATCAAGGTTCCCTCCTGCAGTTGTTGGGTTCTGTGGTGCAGGTCCCTCTTAACGCACTGGTTTGTACTCTGAAGGCAGGCGTTCTTGAGAAGGAAACGCACATGCTATAGTGACTACTTGTTCTGAATTGGTTCTTTGTTTTGCAGCTTTATACATGATGTTCTGCACGATGGGCTTTGCCAGCGCTTTGCTGCTGAAAGAGACTGTCCCACTCCTGGCTGCATGCTGCCATCATTTCTCTTTTGCTGGTTCAGTGCTTGGCTGATTGTTTGGTAAATCAGCTCCGCTCAGGAAATCTACAAACCCCATTCTTTTGCTGGGTTAGCTTTTTGTTGGGTTACTGAGCTGACCAGGCTCATCAAGGACTAGGATGAATCCCAGGTTGTTGCAAAACACTGGTGTCAACTGTGTTGCTGGAGGAGATGATTCTGTGTGGGAAAAGACAGGAGAGTTGCTCATTTTTTCTTCCTCGTTGCCCACTTCAGGATCAGTGGCTCACACAGTTTTGTGGAACCTTGTTTTTGTGTGTCAGTCACCATATGTGATTCTGCTTTGAATCTGATGGCCTAGGCCCAGAACCATCTGCTCATCTGACGGGGTCCATAGCGAGCAAGGCACTTCCAGGGCACACGCAGTATTGCAACCCCAGAGTATCATCTATTTGCAGAGACAGGTGAAGCTCCTGCATCAGTCTTAAAGGGATTGGAGGACAAGGTATGGTGATGCTCGTGTCAAGAAACACGGAGACCACAAAGAGAGGCTGTTTGTTACAAATGCCTTCTAGTGCAAACCTTCTACAGCAAATTAAGGCCTTGTGATTATAAACATTCAGGGGCCTGAACTGAATCAACAAATTCTTGTCTGGTCACTAGTGCTTTAGTCTGGCACCAGAGGCTTTTGAGCTGGCTTTCTGGCTTTTATAATGTACTAGCCTTAAATTCTTCCTGTGGCAACTGAGTGTGTGTGTTAAGGAAGTGTTTTAGACCTCAAGGGGAAGTGAATATGTTTGTTAACATTACCTTTCTTTGGTTTAGCCTTTTTTTTTCCTCAGAGCTAAGATGGAAGCCTCAGCTTAAGTCCAATGAGCTGCGTGTCCTCTGCCAAAGTACTAAGTGACTTCAAGCGACTTCTAACAATACAAAAGCTGAAACCATTTTGGTTAAACTGAGAAGAAACTAGTAATAATAAGGATGCCAGACTAGCACTTGTGCAACTGGGTGTCTGTTTCCAGTCCTTTTATATTCTTCATTTGAGCAAACCACGTTTTTTTCCCCTCTCAGTTCCCATCTGTGAAGTGGGAAGACTTATTAATATATATTAAAGTAGATGCATTCTACCATAATAAGCACTGTAGAGTAGTAAGTATTCAAATTTCTTCAGTTTTTGAAACTGTAATAACATGTAGAATTATATGTACAAGTTTTTATAGTTTTCTTGAAAAACTGGCTTGATTTGATGTATGCTTTGAAAGTTAACACTGATTTCCTTTACATCTGTAATTTGGTAAATTTTTTCATTTGATGTTCTGGAATAAAACATAGTGGATGTTTTAGAATATGCATTCCAACATAATAACTAGGACAAGAAAAAAGTAAGTCTTGTTCAATAAATACCTGTAAAAGAACTGAAGGGTACACACAAAACAAGATTCTAATGAGTTTCTAACCAATTGTTAAATGGTCTAATTTCTAAAGGACAGATTGCCTATTTGGTGCTACTTAAAAGATACAAAGGTTTGGAATTAGTCACTTAAACACTACATGTAATTTTTTGTAAAGTTGTAGTTGATCTATATAAAGACTTTTGGTATCGTTGTTTTCTCTTTGGCCATTCTTGACCACTCAAGTGAAGGCACTGTAAGTCTTTATGTGTAATATAACTGGCCAGCAGCAATTTTTTTTTTAATTAACTAGTTAATTTATAATGATTTTATAATCAAAAATGTCATTTGTTGATGCTTATGTAGTACTTAAGTGACTCACTTTCCTTTTATATTTAATACGTGTTTGATTTGATTAAAGAATTAAAAAGTTTTTAGAAGGCTCTGTTTTGTGACTTCTGTATCTACAAGCTACAGAGGTAAGAGAAGTCTCAGGGGCGGGGCTGCTGTTTGGTACACTTAATTTCTGTGTATATCTGCTAGGTGCTACAATGCAGAATGTGAAATACATTCTTTCTACTTGAAACTTAACTTGGTCCGTTTATAACGCAGAGCTCTCTTACGGCAACACGCTGGCAATAAAATGGGTTAAGCCTTACAGTGGAGTATCACTGTTAACTGCCAGTGGGCAAAATCACATCAGTTTTGTTTTCATTCCTTATTTGTGGTTTCTAACTTTTTTTTTTTTTGTGGACAGTTTTCTTATTCATTAGCAGATTTCTTATGCTCAGTGTAGTTTCTGTGCACTTTCCGTATCGGCTTTTGAAAGATCAGGCAATACAGTGTCTCCATTCTGTTTACATGACAGTTTGCACAAGTTGTAGATGAACTCATGCTCTTCATGCAAATATTTGTGTTTTCCCTACATCACTTCAAAATAAAATACCATTGTCTTAAAGCACTTCTTGAGTAATCAGTAAAGACTTCCATAGATACAATGTGCATGCTTAAGAACAGAAGCATGCTTGGTTTACATTTGTCTTATTGCTGAAGTATGAAAACTCAATTAACGTTGCTATCGCTTTATTAGCAACGTAGAAGAGATATTTTAGTGAAATATGCAGCTTTAAAAATAGCTAAGCTATTTCTCATTTGTCAGTCCTTTCTAATGTGTTGTAACATTAGCTCACACATAGAGAGAACTAACAATCTATGCAGTATGAATAGTCTGGAGATGTCTGCTATACGGGGGTAATGTGGATTTATGTGGCTAGTTACATCTCCTCGGGTCAATTCTGCTTTTGAATGGAATTAATATTTAATACAGTTTTCTCCATTATTTCAGCATTAACTAAAGTAGACTTTAAGACTAGTCTTTTTGAAAATACTGAGCTCATTGTTGCTCAGGCAGACGTAAGTGCTCATGTTTGCCACAAAAGCAAGAAAGTTTTTTGTTTTAAAAACCCTCCCACATCATTCTGTCTTAAAAGCCAACTGGAGTGAGGATGACTGTTCTAAATTTTTAATATATTGTGGTATGAAGTCTATTTATTTTCATTTGAAACCGTCAGCTGACATTGCAGCTAGCCTGGGAAATTAATTTCATAAATTTGATTGTGTTTGTTCCATTTACATTAATGCTCTATTCACTTAAAGGCTCTTAAAACACTATTTGAGAAAACGAGTGTGAGGCAAGGTGGCTTTCTGAGAAATGAAGTCTTTGGTACTGAGGATATAGGATTCATCTGATCAGTCATTCTTGCCACTTACAAGGCAGTATTTTCTAGAAAGACTGACGTTTGCCTTTGGGCTATTGATGTTTGAGGGCCAGTAAACAAAGGCCAAATGAAGAGCAAGCAAAGAAATTGCTATGTCCTACCATCCAAAAGTACTTGTAAAATTTCTAGTTGGCTTGCACAAGGTACAGGTTTTTAGTTTTGTTTCAATAACAAAAAAGTCTGGATCTTTTCACTGGAGGATTACATCATGCTGTTAACTTCCAAAACTTGGTGTCACAAACCAGCAGAAGTGAAATGAGGCACTGCAACTGAAGAGACTGCTTTTGGGGGTGCTGACGTTGAGATCTGTGAGCTGCGAAGTGCTGTATGGAGCAGGCTAGGAACAGTACCAAAAGCCAGAGAGTAGTCCTAATGTGGCATTGTGCCCAGGCAAATGTTGCCAGTCTACCTCTCAGGGCGGTGTTTTCCCTCTTCATTTCATGATGGTGTGCTGTGTTGACATGCTACAGCCTTGAGCCCAAACACTGTCAAGCTGTCCTGGGTGTTTCTCTGTGCTCTATTGCTTATGTAAGACAGAAGACCAGAAGCATGTTAACAAAAATGGTGTACGTGTGGTCTATTAAATCTCAAATTAAGTACTGACTACTGTATTTGATGCCTGGAGGGCAAATAAATGTGATGCAAAGGTGAGCAGCTACTTGCTGTGTCCTCCTGTGTGAATTGGTAGGATCTCTGGGGGCATCCCTTTGAATCTCTTAATGCTGCAGTAAAATGTGCTTATCAGATAAAATGAATATAGGAGAAGTAGTTTAGAATGCTGTCCTCATTCTTGCTAAGAACAAATGGGGAAGTAGTATTGAGTAACTGGACCAGCTAAAAAGAAGTGTCTTACTTAACTGAGTGAAAGCAGATGCTTTGGCTGTAGCTTATACTTCCAGCAGGGGCAACTGACTTGTGCTTGAAGCATCAGTAAGAAGGATTTAGGTAGGAACTAGATTTAGGAGTATAATTGGAATAGATCAGAATTTTCTGAAGTGAGCATGTAACATTTGCAGAAGCACTTAAGAGTTACCTCTTGGCTTTTATATTTTACCAGTAAGGGCAAATTCTAATGTCATTTTGCTTTTTGGAATTGGTGTCTTGGCTAGCATTGCCAATGAGAACACAGTGTGTGTTCTATTCCCTGGCATTTGAGTGTGGTAGTAACTTTATTGGCTAATGAGGAAAAAAACCAAAACCAAACCACCACAAACTCTCCACTTCGTACAAGAATAAAGCTTTTTACTCCTAGTTGGTTCTGGTACTGGATATTTAATAATTTATTACTATAAGAGAGACCAAAATCTTGTATATTGGTGAAAGGAAGCTATTGTTGCTGGTCCCAGTGCTTGACCTGTTAATGTGAGGTGCTGTTACTTGCTTCTTACAAAGATGCCTCAATTACAAGTGGTCTTTTCCCAAAGTGGTTTACTTACATCAAAAAATAGATCCGAGATACCTCTACAATCCTGTTTACGGCACGAGTGCTTTTGTGCCTTTTTTCTATCCTCCCAGTGTGTGAATGTCAATCCATTGTGTGAAAGTCTCTACCTTAATGGGCTGAATCTGTCTCTTTCATAGGGTAGCACTGCATCTGGTTCTCAGACAGCGATGTTATATAGGGAGAGGGACAAGGAAGTGGGACAAAAGCATGAAAAAGTAGTAAGACATGGGAAAATAAAGCTTTAGCCTTCAAATATGGTCAGATTATAAGTGAAATGATTTTGAGCAAGCATCTTGTTTGTTTGGACTGAACTTACACGAAGCAGACACTCATACGTTTACATCATGTAATTAAGAGTGAATTGCAATGCATTCCTCACTGCTCTGGGCGCAAGTCTGCTGAGAATTGAACACATCCCTGCAGTGTGGGATGTCTGTTCCCAATGCAAACTACATGGAAAATTCCCAGGGAGTTCCTTGTGGACCATATAGCAGAGGCTTTCCTGCTTCAAGTCATCTGCAGTTTTCCACACAATCCCAGAACAACACTAGTAAAATACCATATGCTGCTTATAAAACATTAGTAAATGTTTTGAATTGTCTGGGGTTGGTTTTTTTTGTTTGTTTGGGGTTTTTTTTTTTGTGTGTTTTTGGTTTTTTTGTATTGTTTCTGGGTTTTTTTTGTATAGCTAATGGGGAATTTGAAGGCAGAAGTAGCATGTAAATGTGTTTTATGTACTGGCTTGTTGGCTAACACAGTATAGTAAAATTCTCTTTCTTAGAATACCAGCCTGAGGAAGCTGGTCAGGTCCCTTTCCAGTGTGTATGTATGTATTGCTTTGAGCCTCTGAGAAATTCCTCAGCTTCCTGTGACGTTTACACACCATGATACTTTGGAACAAGGGTTTTGTTAGGAAATGTTCTCTATCCTTTAATATGCTTGTCAGAGTCACGTGTACCATATCATGTGTGTTTGGAAGAAAATCTTTAACTCTCTAAATCATTATTGCCGGAAACTTACTGACTATATATGCTAAGGGGCTGGGTGTAAAGTAGATCATTTATTTTCAAAACTGTACCAGGCACAAAGTGACTTAACGAGACTTCTGGTTTTCAGGTGTCTGAAAAATCAGAATTGAGATAGCCTATGAGAAGAGAAAAATCTCCTATCTACAAAGGGAGTGAGTAGCATAGTGAAGAACAGACCGTCTTCTAGGTGACAGATGGAGAGAGGACAGGAAAGTGAAGACAATGTGGAAGGAAAAGTATATCAGAACAAAGAATATTTGGAGAATATGAATTTGTACTACAAGTGTCTGGAGTTGTAAATTTGAACATTAATTTGTGAGTGAAAAAATTGTCTGCGCTAAAAATATCCCCTGCAGTGACTTGTCACTGATGTGAAGTGTGGAAGATCCGAGTTCTAATGCAGCTAGTAGGCTTGCTGATGCTGATACAGATGCGTGGTTGAGTTTTTGATTTGATGGAAAGTATTTTATGGTGTGCAGAAAATAAGTTATGATCAACTTGAATTTAAATTTAAAATGTAGCTGTCTGTATGTTTCTCTGAATGGAATCTAGCTTGTATCAGCTGCATCAAGTCCAGTCTTAATTCTTGCATTTTCTGAAGATAAATACACAGTTTGAAGTTGTCTTATGTGACTCTCTGGTTTGAATTACTAAAAGTAAGAAGCATCTTTTTGAAGAAAGCTGACTCTGGGTCTGTTTCAACTGATGTACTACAAATTACATTGTAAGGCTGGGGAATTTTCACTCTTCAAATAGCTTTATTTTTTTCTTAGTATTTTTAGTTTTACTTAATTTCATAGCCAGTGCTATTTAGTACAGACAAACTGATAAATTTTTCTTCTGTAATTGAACTGGAAGGAAATGGCTTAATACTTTGCATTCATTGAATTATTGAACTCATTAAAGGCTCTTTAGGGATCATTGACCTCTAAATCTTTATCTAGGAAACACTTGCGGTAAAGGATTGTTCTCATGTGTTCACTACTTTTTGCTAATTATTAAAGAACAACCTTTTTGGTGCTTTCAGATTGTTAGTAGAGGCTGTAAAGAAAAGCGAAACGTAACTATCTCTTTCAAACCAGAAAAGCAATAACTGCTAAGTGTTAACTTGTACTCCAAAAAGTCCATCGGGTATAAGTTGAGTTTTTGGCAAATTTGAAGTCCTCACCAGTTTCTGAAATATTTAGACAAATGGGCAGTTCTGCCTTTTTTTTTTTTTTTTTTTTTTTTTGAAAGAAAAAACCAGGAGCATTCACGGTCAGGGGATAGACTATTACGTCCCTGTAGAAAGCACTATTCTATCAGAAGACTAAGAAAAAGTATTAATATGTCTTAAGACCTGGAAAAGGCCATGCAACAGTGCATGCTCATTGTATGGATTTATTCCCTAATGTCAGGAGCAGGGACCAGAACTCAAGATCATCTTATCAATGTCCGAGTGCCCTAACCAGAAAACTGTGTTTGGGTTGTGTTACCTTGTGTTCTGGGCTCATAATGCCTGGATTCTTTTCTGTAGAGTAAGAGGCTGTAAGTGGTAGAGATAAAGAGTACATAAAAAGTAACTTGGAGGTGAACATTCTCTTGAGATATGTGGGCTTGAACTCCCACAACCCGAGTAAGCACTGCTGCCATCATACTTGAATAAACATCTCACTTGGAAAAACAAAATAACTTCTCCCTTCATAACTATTTTTTTTTGGTAGTGCCCGGTACTTGGGCAGGATGGCAGCTGTTCTTGCCTTCTGGCTTCAGTGCCAGGGAATGTGGTGCGTGCTGGCTGGGTGCACAGGGGGAGCAGAGTGGATGGTGCTTCTGAAATTTTCAGGTCAAGTGGTGGGTGAGGTGCAGGGTGAGTGTAGGTACCTCTGTGCTTAGCTGGTTTTCTTCTGAGTTTATAGATGTTTAACTGCTCTAGCAGCTTAAACAACCAACAACCAACCGAAAAACAGACAAACAAACCCAACAACAAAACATAACTTCCCCCCCCCCCAACTTGTGCTTAGATAGTGGTTTTGTTTTGGAGTTTTTTTTGTGTGTGTGCTTTAATCTGTGGCCATTGCCTTTTGTCCTGTCACTCACTGGCCACTGCTGAACAAAGCCTGTCACCTTTCCTTTTCCATCAGGAGAATTTATACACATTGATATTTACACACATTGATAAGATCCCCTGAGTTTTCTCTTCTCTGGGCCAAAGGGTTGCGGTGCTCTCAGCCACTCATCTTCTTTAGTCCTTTAATTATCTTAGTGACACTTAGGTGGACTTGCTCCAGTTTGTCCATGCCTCTTCTGCTGTGGCTCCCAGAACAGGACCCCACACTGCGGTGTGGCCTTCCCAGTGCTGAGTAGAGGGGAAAGACCTCCCTGGAACTTTTGGCAACACTTTTCCTAACGCTTGGCTGCCTTTGCCAAGAGGTTGCACTGCTGCATAATGATCAGCTTGTCATCTGCCAGGGCTACAAGGTCCTTCTCTTACAGAGCTACATTCCAGCCACTTGGCCTCCAGCATGTGATGGTGCATATTACCCTTGTAGAAAAAGCCCAAGACCTGTAATAATCTGTACTTTCACTCTTGATTTTCAGGAACATTATTTACTTAGCTTGTATCAAAACATTTTCATATAATCATTTCATGTAGTATTGACACCAAAAATTAAAACACTTGGATGTGTTGCTCTTTGGCAGACTTCCTATGTTCTCTCATAGAAACAAGCAAAATTTGAACCAGAAATTTTGTCCCAAATAATTAATTTTGTGTTTTTCACGATAAGTGAATTGTAATGTTTCTTGTAATTTTTACAGGAATGGTAAATGTTTCTACTTATTTCCAGGGGACCTTTTGCAGTAGGTCCTCTGCTTCATATTTATCATGTGTATTACTTTGAGTGTTCTTGTTGGTATGTTACTGGTGTTTTGCCCACTATGAAGAACACATTCTAAGAACTATATATACATACATTAGAGCAATGCATGGGTAAAATCTTTTCCCTGTTGAAAAGCTGTGGAGCTGAGTGGCACAGACTGTGAAGTAAAGATTATCTCTCAAAGTGTTTGTGTGTAAAATCTAGAGTGAGAGATGTGAATTTGTGCTTCCGCAAATAATTGAGACGACTCTCGATAGCTTACGGTAGAGCAAAACTGGTTTCAGTAACCTGGATCTGAACTTTTTAGAATTTTAGATTAAAACCAGTATGTCACGTTATATTCAGGATAAAAATAATTGATGCAGATAAATTCAATCTTAGTGCTGATGTATCTCAGCCTCCAAACTCTATTTAGCTTTGTTCTGCGCTATTTGAAGTTTCCACGTGTTCTGAAAATTGCTGTGCTTCATTAATCCCATCTGAAAGGGATTGAACAGTTACATTTCTGTAGATGGAATAATGTGTAAAAGTAACTGCTTGATAAATTACGGACAGTGTGGCTGCAGTTTTGGCCAGTATACCCCTCTGGACCTCTGTAAGCAGCTGAGAATCCAATAAAGAACTCTAAATTATGGGCATTATCTAGTTGATTGAAGGAGCTTACTCTACTCACTGCTCTGCCAGCCAGCCAATGTAACATCTGATATTTAAACTCATTATCTGTGTATCTGAAACAGTTTGCTTGTATCATAGCTTAAACAGAAGTTAATGTAATCAGCTACTCCATCTGCGTTGGAAATGAGGATGGTGAGCTAGAGATGATGAGCCAGTTTGCTCTCAGATTTCTTCAAAAATGAAGCATCTGTCTCTACTTGCTATTGACTGCAAGTTTATTTGCCTTACAAAACTAAGGTATTTCAAAGCTATAGGAGCCATCACGTTTTTTTTTTATGTTGTGGTTAGAAGATACAGAAATTATTCTGCTTACTGAGAAGTTCTTCGCATTGTCTGACAAATACTGTAGGCTAGAGCAGGTACTACATAGTTGAGAAGCAGAGGAATTTAATAATGTCTTTTTTTCCTTTCTTAAAGGAGAACTATTTGAGTTGAATTTTGAAGGCAATAAAAGATTCATTTCAGATACAGCTGCAGAGGCTCTGAATGCTACTCTTAAGTGTTAAGGCTACATAGTAGAAGGCTCCAGGAGGTCTTTGAAACCAATCTGGTTCAGAAATTTTTAAACCAGTTAGGTGATAAACTGTACTTGGTGTGAGGAGCCAATTAAAAGGTGTGTAAAGCAGACTGAAGCCAAGTTTGCTGTTGCTGCGGTCTGTAAAAGCAGCAAATCATTCATACAATAACCAAAGAATAAGGGGTTTGCCACAGTGGAGTCTTAAGGTTGTACTAATATTGGTTACTGGTCCTGGGACGTGCGAGACAGAAAAAGGTATTGCCTAACGTTGTTAGCAGAAAGTCATATTTTCATATAATGCATGACATCATTTTCCAATGAAGTGGCACGGTTTAAAAACAATCACTAGATTCCTAATCAATCCCCTCAGGCTAGGAAGCCATCGCAGGTTTATTATTGTTCACCTCCAAACCTGTTTTTATCACTGTGCTTGAGAACAAGACAAATCTGATGGTGTCTGCTGACAGTATTACTCAGGATGTCGAAAGCTTTACAGACTGTGCATTGCATAAAATAACACAGTACTGATAGTACTTGTCATGCTTCATGATCTTTTTTAACAGCTCATCTTTATTAGGCAACGTGATCTTTCTAAACAGCTCATCTTTATTAGGCAACTGGAATAACCAGCTAGTACTCTTTCAGGAGGAGGCTGAGTCCATGCTTTTTGGTGATGAGTAACAGTCAACACTTCTAGCTGTTGAGAAGGACATGGAACAGCCGGAGATGTACAAACAAATTCCCAAATTAAATAAAAGCTGCTTTAAATACGCAGTGCAGATCGCCTAAAAGAGGTGGTTGGCCTAATATCTGATATTAAAGCGATGCTTGTTATGTAAGATTATTATAATAAGTGGTTTTTTGTGAGACTTGGGTGTAGGTAATTTTAGAATTGAAAAACTGCTGTGGGTATACAAGAACCAATAGTGATTTTTTTTTTTTAAATTCAGTCTCTAAAATATAAATCCCAAACATCGAGTCTTATTGTTTCCCTAAAAGCTAGCATAAAGTGATAATTCTTTTATTAAGAGCAGGTAGATATGTTCTTTGATGTTGTGCAGGGTATATGATTAAATTCTGGAGGGTTTTTGTTTTCAGATGCAGGAAGGGATGTTTCCTGCAATCTGATTGGTAAGCTGTTGGCAATTAATTGGATCAGAGTAGTTCTTCGTATTGATGAATAATGAAGGTGAAGTCCAACAGTAGGCCTGACTGGGTCTGGTGACTTCCATCACCAAAAAGACCAGTCCTGCCTCTCATATCTCTATCCCCAGGTTACATAGTCCCTCTCCTGGATTGGCTCTGATAGTTGTGCAGCTGTGCTGTAAACTAATTTGATAAACAGGCAAAAGCTGTCTAGATTGGTTTCTGTCAGATAAGGGTTGCCTTGTAACCAGGCAAGTACAAGGGCTGTCTCGGGGAAGGGGAATGGCAACGCTTGCTTGGGAAAGAATGAGTAACCTGCCTCTTCCAGTGGCTACAAGCTGGTAGATCAATGCAAGCTATATCTTGTCATTGCTTCCTAAGGTTGGGTTGTCCTTTTGGGTCGAACCTCACTTTCTCTTCATAGGCTGTTGGTGTGTTTGTGATTCAGTTAATTTCTCTCCCTTTGCCTTCCAATGCCCTCTCTCTTAGAAACAAGTAGTTAGTATGTCTGCTCTGTATACAAAAGGCCCTTACTGCCTAATGGGAGATTCTGTACTGGAACTGGAACTGAAATTCATCTTGATTGTGGTCAAGGGACTGGGGATGCCTTATGTCTTAAAACCATATCATACTCAGTGTTTCATTAAGATGGCTAGAGACAGACTGATAATTAACAGGAGTCTGCATGCAAGTTGGCACTCCGTAAGACGAAGAAAAAAAAATTAAGAATGTAAAAGTTGAGGAAAGAAAATGTGAGTAGACATAAATATATAGCAACAAAAAAAAGCTCATTTAGTTTTCATTTTTCGTATCTTCATTCAGGAAAAGGGGTGGCCTTCATTTGCTGTATTGCAGTTGTCATGGTTGATGTATTCCTCAATGAGTGAAGGTTTAATTAACTTGTGCACTGATTTCCCTTTTCCACTTTCATGTGATCTCTGTAGTAGAGCGTAGCCTATTTCTTCCTCCTTTTCTGCTGGGGAACTAAGGGGTAGCAATTTCGGGTGGTAGTTTGATCTTGGGTAGAATACAACCACATAGAGGCACTCACGATGTCTCTTTCAAATAGCAATGGCAGCTGTTCTAAATGGGTTGGAGGTTTTGTGGGTGATGTGGTGTTTGGGGTTTTTTATTTGGTTTTTCTTTCGGTTTTGTGTGTTTTCTGTTTTTGTTTTCATAAAATTGAGACAGAGTGTTGGTTCTGCCTTTAAAACCTCTGTGGTTTGAAGGTATTATTTTAAAGTACTTTGTTTTGCTTGGTTGCATGTTTTGAATTTTTTTTTTTTTTTTTTTTTTTTCCCCTTTTCTCATTTGCGAGCACAGTTGTAACAGAATTACCCTGGTTGGGAATTGCAATAAGGCAAATTAAGTAAATAAAATGCAGTTACATGTCAGGGGCTTTTACTAGGTTCTGCAAGATCTTGGAGGGGAAGAGGTAAACTTTTGGTGGCTTGGAGTCTTGAGAAGGAGATAAAAATACATCATGTAGAAATTTTCTTCAAGACCTAGAAAACATTTGTCATCAGTTTATAGGGGAGGCAGTTAACATTGTGTCTCCTTTTTTTTTTTTACCCTTCCAATGCCCTCTGTCATTGAACCAAATAACCTATGTATTCTTTTGTGTATGTAAGGTGCATGCTACCTAACAGGAAAATAGAGCTGTTATAGACTTTGCATTATAACCAGAACTAAAATTCATGTTGTCTGTGGTCAGATACGTTGGGACTCCAGTATTCCTAGAATTACTTGAAATCCAATGTTAATCTTTTTTTCCTGCATCAATTGTGGGAAGGACAGGAGAGCTCTGATTTATTTCAACAGGCTTCTAACAGATGCTATTCTGCTAAGACACAGTGCCTGAAGTCAGATTGGGCTGTAGTTTTCCTTTTCTTTGGTGTGTCAGTTTGACCACACTAAGAAAATGAGTGGAGAAGGATGGGAGTCGGAACTGCTACAGAGAATCTTCCTAAATTCCTGAGAAGAGTTCTTTGATTCATATGTGAAGGGTTACACGGATTATTGTTTTTTAAACTGTTAAATTTATCTTCTGGTCAGACTGATTCACATTGTTCTCTCTTGTTCTCTCTCTCTTGTTATTCTCTCTCTCCCATAGAGTGGTCAGGGAGAATGTAGGAGGATCTTGGAAAATGTAGTTTTCAGTAATATTGTAGCATGGAAAGATGCAAGGGTATTGTGCCTAATTAAACATGCTACAAAGAGTCCTGAACTTGCATTTTTGCTGCACAGTGACAACAAAGAGTCAAGAATGTTCAGGTCAGACTCTGGAAAACCAGGAGGTCTTTGGGCCTGAACTTTGTGTGTTCCAAGAAGAAAGTAAAAGACTTGAGAAAAAAAGAATTGGATCAATTTTGAGCTAAAAATCAGTATCTAGTTGTAAAGCAGTATCTCTGTAACAGTATCTGTTGAAGTTGTAATAGATGTTTCTGTGATGCCCTTTAGTGTTTCCTCATCTGCTAGGTGAAGTGTATAGGTAGAAAGTGTGGAAGAAGTGGAAGCTACTGTGGGAAACAGTACATTCACTTTTGTACGTTGCAAGCACATTACAAAGAAGGGTCTGTTAGATGTTTTTTTCATGCTACTGAAAGATGTGAAAAAGGAGCTTAAGGAATTGAAGCATTGGTAGAAGGAACAGAAGACTAAATCCAAGAGGATGGTGTCCTGTGTACGACCCAGCTTCTCGACAAATGAACTAATTTTTGACTTGCTAAGGAAAATCCCTCTGTTTTGTGCGTTTCTGTGTCTTTTATAAGATCATTGAGAATTGCTTGCGTCTCTGAATCTTCAGGATTTGTATTTTCAGTATACCTTGTATGCAGAAAATCTCAATAAATTTTCTAGTAGGAATATCTTGCCAACAGTTGATAATCTGTCCTGTTAGTCTTTTCAGCAGTGACAATTAAATTGGGAAAATGGCATCCAAACTTTACTCATATCTTGACTTGTGTCATCATTCCCTTTTATACTTAGAATTTTATATTATGGTGGAGTATATACACTACTTATTTTAATAAGAGAAAGTAGCTTTTCAAGTAGTTGTGCCCCTTTAAGGACACTGAAGGCCTTTAATCAAGGGTGCTTTAGGTTTTTTTTAATATTTTTTTTTTCTTAAACCAGGATTCTTTCAGTCATACCAACAGAGGCAGTTAAACAATCGCTACAGTCTTGTGGTTTACTTGATAGCATCAGAGGTAAGGAAGAGAAAAGCCTGTCTGGATTGAGAGCAAGCAGGCTTGGAAGGTGCAGCAGCCTTTGTGGTGACCGATGTGGATTCAATACTTGTTGCCAATGTCAAGCTGTGCTGCTGTAGGAAAGAAGAGGTGCCAGGTGCCTTGGGCAGCTTACTGTGTACAACCGTGCAGTCTTTGTGGATAATGCTTGCTGTAAATGTTTTGAACTTGCAAACTCCTTGTACAAGGCATTCCAGCATAATTGTGAAATGGTTGTTGAATCTGCCATTCCAAATTATCTGTACTCATCTTTTCTCTTAAATTCTATATTAGTAGCAGTACTGCATTAGGGATCAGCCTCTTCAGGACTTTATTTTTCCCTGGGAAAGAAGCCTTTTTTTCCCTTTACAGAAACGCAGAGGTCCATTGGTATCTGTCAGGTATGTTAGATAGTCCTCTTTGGATAGTTTTTGATTTACACTTGCTCCTTTCACATAACTAGGAATACAATAATAAACTGGAAGGTTGGGACTAAATAAAAAACCTTCTAGTGAGACTTAAGTCTAGAGAATTGGTTCCTTGAACTTTGAGTAGCAAGGGATTTCTTCTTGGGATGAACATGTTCTTGTATGTCAAAAAACTGCCCCAGTTCTTCTTCTACCCCTTGCTGACCTTGCCTTGATACTAGACACCTTGGAAAGGTTAGGAAAGTGTGAGCACTCAGAGACTGATACCATGGAGTCTATTTTTAACTAAGTTTTCCTACCTTACTACTGCTTCTGGAACCATTTCAAGTAGAATGGGGCCTGTTCAGGCTTTCCGCCCTCATGAACAGAATTAGAGATGTATTTTTGCATAGTCTCCTACAGTTCAATTTTTTTTTTTATTGTTAGTCTGTTTTTTATTTTGTAATACTATAAAGTTTTCACCATTCTTAAGGATTAGTCTACAGCTTCTCTGCGAAAGATGAGCAATTCAGAAACTAGGTAATATATACTTAAGACATTTCAACCCAAATGGATTGTGAGGTGAAGGGTAATAATGATATTTCATTCAGGAAAACAGCGGTGGGTTGGGAGTGTTACTGTGTTTGCCTATGTTAATGCTTTCCAGGCTCTCTGCTACCTCTTGGTGACCCTTGCTTTGATGCTTTAGGTCTGAAGTTGCATTTACCACAGTAATTGATTGCTTGCTAGTAGTCAGAATGATAAATGTCAGATTCATCAGTGTACATGGGAGCAAGAGACTCAGGAAAGTGACTTGTAATGGTGCTGCATGTGATTGATATGTTCTGTGGCATGTTTGGCAGTGCTTGTTCTTGCAAGTGCTGGCACCTCATTTTGTCCTTTGCATCAGTGGGTATCTGCTGCTGGAATCGCTTCCTGTATTTCCCACTTAGTGTTTTAGTTTTCCAGTTAGTTCTGAGTTGAAAACATAAATAGTAGATCCAAATATGTTTGCTTTCTTTATTGAGTGGCTGCTCTAATACCATTCCAGTGTCTCCTACTGCCTTTGTACACAAAGCCCTGGGTGCCCTCAAAAAAGGTCATGAAATCGCTAAGTCAGAGAAAGTGTTTAGTATTTAACAGAATTTCTGTTTTATTTACAGGTTAACTTTCTGTAAGAGACAGTAAAAATTGACATTCTTAAACAGAATCTGACAAACAATTGTCAAAGCTTGAAGGTGTTTTTACTGTACCTTGATGTGAAGTTTTTTCAGGAAGTCAGCTAGATAATCCGGTTGGGGTGACGATGAATGTATCTAATACTCCCTTTCCTTTCTCTTGCTGTTTAAGTGAAGTTTTGCCGTGGAGCATGGTGTTTCAATGAATAACTGTGCAAGCTTGATTGAGATACAGTCCGACATAATTATCTTTAGCTGTTCAAAAATCAGAAATTGGGCTACAATAATGGAATTCCTAAGGATGTGTAAAACCAGCCTTCTCATCTGTGGCCTTTAGAGTGTACATTTAAAAATAGCTTTCTTATAATACATAGGATTATGAGTCACTCCTCTGCTCTATAAAAAGAGAGAGAACACAAGCAGAAGGAAATGGGACATGCATTTTTAAAGATTGCTTCTGCCTTCCTTTTGTTTGTATGTCAGCTGAATTTTCATGTAATAACAAGTCCTGTAGTTGTGGTCTTAAAACAGATACTAAATATTGCAAGAATTGTGATGAACTGTGGCAGCTGAGTTTTTGTGTTTAGATTTTTAAAATAGTATGTATATAAAAAAGCTA
The DNA here is from genome assembly GCA_025331215.1 of Actenoides lindsayi. Taxonomy (NCBI): domain Eukaryota; kingdom Metazoa; phylum Chordata; class Aves; order Coraciiformes; family Alcedinidae; genus Actenoides; species Actenoides lindsayi. The sequence goes on from WTSP01003337.1 coordinate 21,203, forward strand.
TATAATTTCTAAATTTCCTGTGATATGTAGTGAGTGGAGAAGTAGAAGAAGCAGCTGAATCTGTTTGCAGAGAATTCAGAATGGTGTGCTTCTCATGGATAGCTACAAGGGAGATGCTCTTCAGTTTCCAATTCGATTTGCTCATTGGTGGGCTTTGAATGCTAGACTGTTCAGTGCATTGTTTTGGCAGCATGTACTGACACTTACTGAAGCGTGTCAGCCCGTTTGGCATGAGGCTGCTAGGGAAAAGACTTCGTGTAGCTGGATCATTTCAAAGCTTCAGCGTTTAAGCTGTCATTACACTTTTAATATGAAATGGGTTACCTGAATGGAGTACTGTTTAAATTCTCACGTTACTAGAATGCATTCAATGTAAATACCTAATTTTGATGTAAATGTTCAGTGTTGTAGTCTTGCTTCTGTATTATAAAGTCAGCAATTTCCTAAGCGTCGATGAACTTCAAGAGAAAGAACTCTACCAGGATTCAGATTCTACCAGCAAGGAGGAATTCTTAAATTTTTTTTTTTTTTTTTTTTTTTCCGGAAAGCTGTGCAAAAGCACATCTTCAATTAAACTCTCGTGTTTCAACTTTTAAGAAAAAGTACTTCATTTTGACTAGAAAATGGTGTTATTTAGATACACAGCGGTGTAGATGCTTTCTCCATGACCGTTATAAATATCTTCAATTTTAATCCCACCTTAACTGTTTTATCTGGGAGCAAATGTGCACCTGGAAAACATTACATCTCTCACGTGCTCTATGAAATACTTGTTGATATTTTAAAACAAAAGCACTTCTACGAAGTGATTTGTGTGGTCACTTGTATAATTTGCATAGCTAATATTAGTAGTACTTTCATATTTTTGATGAAATCTTTACTAGTTTATTCTTCATCGACTTGTCTTGGGGCTAGGAGTCAGTTATATGTTATACTCTGTTACATGGTTTTTGGTTAAAAAGAAGGCAAAGGAAAAGACAAGGAAAAAACCTCATATCATCATCTATGAATTGACAGTACATAGACTTCAGAATTTTTTTGAAATCTTAACTTTTGTAAGGAAAATTGTTCAAATGGTTTTGCATAAACTGTTTCCTGTAATTAGGATCAAAGCTTCTGGGGAGGTTAAGGAGTAATAGTGTCAATTGTGGACTCATTTCTGAGGAAATTCTTGTTTCTTCTTTATGATTTTTTTTTTAATGGCATTCTCTGTTCAGTGATAAATTGTTACTCAGAAATTATGTGGCAACCCAGTAGTTGAGATAATTTAGTATCTCATTACTATTTTGTAGACTTAGCATGTTCTGGTACAAACTTAAGATTTAATTTTTTTTTTTAATCTTGAAAAAGAAATCTTGCCTGTATTCTCATTAACTTTTTAAAAATATTATTCCAGCTGTGTTGGGGTAGAGGAGCACCATGCTGTTGACATTGATCTGTACCATTGTCCCAACTGTGCAGTTCTTCATGGACCTTCCCTCAGTAAGTACGGGTTATTCAGATTTTATTTTACACCTTCTGTCTGTTTTCACTCCATGTACAATTGAAAAAAGACTGTTCAGAAGAACATTAAGACAAGTTTGATTATTTAGAAGGTTCTGGTTCTACGTGACTAACTCTGAGCTGATAAACAAAAACCCCACAGAGCAAACAAACCATCCTGAAAGGCTTCTTCATCTGGAGATGCAGATAGAATAAAATATAAGATATAAGCACCGCTACAGATTAGGGAAATCAAAGTGCACGGAGTTAGAAGAAAGCAACCTGGCCTTGACAGAGAATGAAAATCTAGTAGTTAGCTGCCTTACTTTCTTGATGTGATTGTAGGCTATGTCCTGCAACAGTCCAGTGAAATCTGAGAAGATGAACTTCCTGTGGGTGGTTTCTGTGTTGTAGTTGGGTTTTTTTGTTGGTTTTTTGTTGTTTTTTTCCTATTTATATCCTTGAGAGTTACACAGCTCTGAATTTCAGGTCTCTGATTTATAAACAAGTTTCCACCAAGGTCATCCCACAGTTTTATGAGTTGCCAGAGGAGTCTGTGAAACAGAGCAGCATGAGACACATCTTTGGTTCTCCTTTCAATAGATAAATTTGCTGTAGAGATCTGCAGTGGAAAGATGGAGGAGTTTTTGTGTTTTTCTAACTGCTGGAAGGATGCTGCTTTATCCAGCTCCCTAGATTTTTCTCCATGATTTTTGTTCTCAAAAGGAGACCAAATAAAAATTAATTTCACCTTTCCAACATGGAATTAAGTTTCCATGTTCAGACTTGAAAAAGGTTTCTTTGTACTGTGTTTCTTTAACCTCCAAGCACTGTCATGTTAATTTGTGTTTTCTATTGTGTTTGGCTTTTTTAATTTTTTTGTTTTCACTTGAAGACCATATAATTATTTATAGTCAGCAGTGACATAAGATTACAGTATCTTTTCAAAGCTGAATTTACCACTTAGAAATGTTTAAAACCACTGCACCTTCAGTGATAGTCTTGTGAAGTAGGAACAAAGTAATAAAGCAGCACTTACTGATGTAATTAACATATGTTGCATGATATGTATTTTTTACAGAATGTGAGTTCAAGATTAGTTTCTTTTAGGTTAGGGGCTAAGAAGTAAGACAAAGGGCGATTTACATGTTTTGGCATTCTGGTTGTCGTTTTCAGTTACAAATATGCATTACTCCGGTGGATTAGAATACAAATAACATCCATTTCTTTCTCAACTTTTGTGCAGAATATGGGGACAAGGAGTAGAAGAAGGGGGATTGCATTGAACTTTCAAAATAATAAACTAGTAAATTAGAAACTGTCCATTTTCCTTTTTTGTTTTGGTCCTTTTTCCTTTTTTGGGAGAACTAGTATGCTTCACCGTGATGCCTATGAATAAGTTTTCCTGTAATGCAGAGGCTGCTAGCTCTAATGCAAGCTCTGTCTCACCTGCAGCAATTTGACAGTGAGATAAGAGTGATTTTTATGTTGGAAGTATTTTTAAAAAGACAAGAATCTCTGGTAAAAAAGACCCTTATTACTTCAAGTAAGTAGATAATCTAGATTTAGTATAAGCTTCAGATATGTCACTTACCAACCCAAGCAGAAGTGATGTATTGAAATATATCTTCACCTGGAATTTTATTAATTGTTCTCAGCTAAGTTTTCAGAATCTATGATAGTTTGTGGTTTGGGCTCTATTTACTTCAGTGTTTAGACAGCCCGGTAAGATGTCATGACTTCAAGTGTTGCAACAATGCTTCAGTGTGCTTCAATCATATGAAATTATGTAAGTAAAAAGGTTTTTTTATTTACAGCTTTGTTTTGTAAAATCCCTTTGTCTAAAGGAGTTGCAAAAGAAACAAAAATTCTGCTTTTTGATTTAAGAGGGCAAGTATATCTGTGATTTCAGCAAACATTTCTGTATATAATCTCATCTAATCAAATGATGTAGTGCAAAGAATTTACTGAAAATGTACAAGAAACACATACTTCATAGTACCAAATGGATGGTTGCTTTCAGTATCCTACAAAATTATATCCTACAGAAATGTGAAATTTCCAATAATGAAAAGAAAGCTACTGCATAGTTAGATGTAAAGATCAAATTAACCAATCAATTTCTTCTTGTATTTAAAGTAAAAATAAGTCTTCTTGATTTGGAAGAGCAGCAATTTTACAAGACCTTTAGTAAGAGCTGTAGTATAAAATGCTTAATAAATGCTTAATAGAAAGCGCAATTTTAAAAAGCAGTAATACAGTAATATGGATTTTTCTTCTCTTATTTGGTTTAGACTCTTCATGTGGTATTTGTTTATTTTCAAAGCTTTTTCAGTGATCTTTTAGTCTGAAAATGCTCTGTTTGCATGAATGCTGGGAGTCAAGTCCGTCACTAGACTCTAGAATCCAGAGCTTTAAGAGAGCACAAGGTGCAGTAAATATTATGAGGACTGTGGTTGTCAGGACATTAGTTTCTTAATTTGGTTTTACCTTCTCAAATTTTATACTCTCCCAACAGTCTTTTTTTTCACTGTGATATTAATGCCAGCGTTTGGTATGAACTGACAATATGAGATGATGTACCAGACCTTAGAAGTGGTATTCTGCCATTTACTCTATGCTCCTTAAAATTTTTCAGTCTTCCCATGCTAACATTCCCAGGGAATCGCCTACAGGACCACTTCCAAGACTTGAAGCCTCATTGTACAGTTGTACACCTCTTGATGGTCCCAATTTGAAGTCTAGCATGTTTTCTATGAGGCAGACAGTCTAGTAGTGTGAGCAGTCAGGGAACAGTGCCTAAAGTAGCTACAGTTATTGGCCCATTGTTTTGAGTGTGTAAGGAATTTAATTTAAAAATAGCTTTCTGATTAATTGTCATTAGACTTCCAACCCACTCCTTTCATTGTCTCACCCCCTTCCCACTACCGCAACTGTCTAGTGTTCTTTCAGAGTGTGTATTTTTAGTCTTGTCACAGTGGGTTGTGCCTCTGTTTTCAAGAACAGCAAGGGTGAATGCTAGTTCCTTCCACTAGCTTTGAGCAATAGGGAAGGAGCAGTGTTACATGTGCATTGCAACTCATGTAGGTTTTTCTAGTTTGTTTTAATTTCAGCATGAGGATCAATTCAGTTAAATTACTTTTCTTGCAACTGGTACTGTAATGTCTTAAGGGGTTATAAAAGCCCTAGAATTAAAGAGATACGTAAGTGTGGGGGGGGAAATGATTACTGTTTTCTGTTCTTCAGTGTTCTCTTATGGAAGGATGATGTGCATTGCCAAGTACTAAGCAAAAGAATGACTTTAATTTCTGATTTTTAAGTATTGGAAACATAAATTTTTGGAAGTGGTTTCTGTGCTATAATATCTCTGAAGCAGCTGTATCATCTTCCAGTTTTAATGTACTGTTATAACAGCAGCGAATTTATGAGAATCTATTCTGTTGCAAATTAGTTTTAGCCACTAACTTCTATTGTTATTTATGACTGAGAAGATCGCTTTGGAAACTTAATCAACCTGGCCTCATTATTTATGAAGTTTTACTGTATTTGGCTAGTTGGCTCATTAAACAGGCTCTTCAGGTTTTCAGGTTAGCAAATAGCTGTAAATGTAGGTTTATTCTCTTAAGTGTCTTCTGAAGGGTACATTTTGTCATGTCTGTAGGAAACAGCTTATCACTAGGAATAATTACCTCTTACGTGTAATGGCTGTAAGATGTCAGTTATTCCTACATAACCAACTGGTTTTTGTGGAGAAGCAGCAGGTTGGGTTTTTTTCTTTAGAAACTACAGTGATTATCCGACTGCCTTCCCCCCCTGCAAATCCTTAGCTTCCTGTTACTGTTAGCTGGGTTTTCAGTATTGCTAGCACTTTTTAAGATTTTTTTGGTGCATTATGACTTTGGTAGACTTAAGAACGAGCTCTTCCTTAAAATTCAAATTTGTATCAATACAGTTGTTTAGCTGGGTGTTGTATTTGCATCACAAACCGTTTTTATGCACTTGTAAAACACCATTTATCTTGACAAGTAACAGTAGCTTCTACCTCTTCTGTTTCCTCAGCAGATGTAACTAAATTTCTGTTTAATATTAGTGGTTAAATTACAGATCTTGTCTTAGTGAATCTTCTTGGGGCAGTCTTCCACTAGTAACTACATAATGCTATGGAGCAGAGTTTGGCATTTTTAGGAAAAACTGAAATGCAACCTAAAAATTACTGTGCCCTTAATATGTTTCATAGTATGGTAAATTATATGCTGGAAGTCAGTGGAAAGGTAGCGAGTTCAGCACTGGTGGAGTTTCTTTCCCATGTGATGAGATGGTCGTTTTTGCCAAGGCACCTGTTGGGAATTTAATAGGGCTTCTCAGCCTGTTGAATGTTAGAAGACAAGAGATCCAGGTTTATTTTTATAAACAGAAAGCGCTCCAAAGCGCATTTTGCTAACAAACCGATAGATGATACAACCAAGGGCTTCCTTTCGAAGTAGTAAGCTTGTGTTCTTTGAAGTGAAGATAAAAAAGGAGGGGTTGATGAAGATGAATTAATAAGATACCCATTATGAAATAATTTGTCACAAAATAATGAAAATTTGAATACAGGCAGTTAGTTCACCACGATACCATGTCATGTTGTCCTTTACTTCACTTAAGGCCAAAACATTCAAATGAGGAGGCTGCATGCAGCTTATAATCTGCTAAAATAGAGCCTTTCAATGCATAAGAGGGGGCTTATACGAAAGAAGATGACTTTTTACCAATGTCTGTAGTGATAGGACAGGGGTAACAGTTTGAAACTGAAAGAAGGTAGGTTTAGATTGAGTATAAGAAAGAAATTTTATTTTTTTTTTTGGTGATGAGATTGGTGAGACACAGGAACAGATTGCACAGAGAAGCTGTGGATGCCTTGTCACTGGAAGTGTTGAAGGCCAGGTTGGATGGGGCATGGAGCAACCAGGTCTAGTGAAAGGTGTCCCTGCCTGTGGTGGTAGGGGGGTTGTACTAGGTTTTTTTTAAAGGTCTCTTCCAACCCAAACCATTCCATGAAAATGCTCATTTGTGTATCTGTTGTTTGTCATGGGAAGACCAGCACAACAATTTAATGAGAACGTCTAGTTTTTAATTTTCCTTGTCCCTTTAAGTGTAGGGGACTGTTAAAAATGCAATTTTGTTGCTATTGAACTATCAGTTACAGAATCCCAAAATTGTAATAGAAGATTAATTTATCTGTTGTTCTTTATTAATGTGCTGTAACAGTTCATTAAAGCTTCAAACCGCTCAAATGTAATTGTTTTGGAATGCAGTGCTTTCATTATATGTATTTTGCTTGCATAGTAAAGATCACACCTGCCCAAAACAGTTTATGCCTAAAACTGTTACAGAGACATAGGCCATGAATAAAAGAAAGATGTTTTGGTTTCAAAAAGTGTAATAATAGCGATATTATAAGACTGGATATGTGTATGCTCATATGGTGAGAGAGCACAATGGGATTACGTCCTGTTAATTTTGAAATGAAGCTTATGGATCTTGAAGTGCAATTCTTTTGTTTATTAAAAAAAGTCTGAGCTTTAGGAGATTTAAGTTCTATTCCTGGTTTTATTGCAGACTTTTTAGATTTGGACAGCTTTCAAGCTGCTGCTATTCACTTCTACTGCACTGGGTATGGAGTCTTATATGTATACAATACGCACTGAGGTTGTCATGTAGAAGGAGCTTTAGAAGTGTTTAGGACACCTGGCAGGTATCCTCTAGATTTAGATTTCATTTGTTGCAGATAGGTAGATTGTCACCTACATAAACAATAAGATTTGTTAATCATAGTAATGTGATTGAGGCATGTCTGGCTCTCATGGGATGATTGCTAATCTGAGCCATTTGATTTAACTAATTCAAAGTTTAATCCTTCTGAAATTTGTAGTGAAGAAGAGGAGGAACTGGCACAGACATGACTACACAGAGTTGGATGATGGTTCCAAACCAGTGCAGGCTGGAACACGGACCTTTGTTAAACAGCTGCGGGCTCGATCTTTCCCAAGGTACAGGAGCTTACTTAGACATTTCCATGAGAAAAACAGAGAAATGTTGTCGCCCGAGTGTGTCTTTGGAGAGGTGACTAGCGTTTCTCTGCCTCAGAAAATGAAGGTCAAGAATGAATTCCTTCTCTTTTAGAATCCCTGAAGTAGCTTTCCATGTTCAGTTTTACACTGCTATATGTTGTCTGTTGGGTGGTGTGGGGGGGTTTGAGGTTTTTTTGGATTTTGCTTCTTTTTGTGGGGGAGTGGGGGCAGTAGCATGAGTGGTTGGTGTTTGTTTTTCTTTCTTGTGTCTGAACTGTCAGAATATTGTCTGTGTCTTACTCTAGTCTGGGAAGTCCTCAGTTTCATTCTAGATAACATAGAACATATATGTGAGCTGATAGCTGATTACAGACAGCTCAAGACGGAAGTACAACCGTGTTTCTCCACTGTCCTCTAAAGCATGTGAGAATCTATCTCACAGTTCTTCAAGGGAGGTGGTTGTTGTTGCTGTTGTTGTTACCAAATGTACCAAATTGTTACCACATGTTACCAAATTGTTACCAAAATGTACTTTGATTCTCTTCTCTGAGAATTCCTTTTCTCCCCACCCTCTTAAATACTGTGTTCTGTCATACAGAAAGACTGAGAGTTCCCAGATTACACATGGCAGTAAACATTTCCTTGCTGCTTTAGGTTTATTTTCTTTGTCTTCTAGTTAAATGCTTAATATAATAGTGCTGGGTCTGCTTATTTTGAATTCAAATGTAGCCATTCCCATCTGTCCTCCCCCAAACTGTGACATAATTTTTTTTTCAGTAGCACTTGGAGGATGCTTTTCTATTAATAATTCCATCATTTCTTTCCACCAGTGCTGATGAAGTAATTTTGAAAATGCATGGAAGCCAGTTGACACAAAGATACTTGGAGAAACATGGGTTTGATGTTCCCATTATGGTTCCTAAATTAGATGGTTTGGGGCTCAGACTTCCTCCGCCAACTTTCTCCGTTTTAGATGTGGAACGCTACGTAGGTAAGAGTCACTCTGGAATACTTACAAATGATCCTCTCTGTAAATTAAAATAAATATTTACATGATTAGAAGAGCTTTCAGAGCCTTAAATATATATTCTAAATTGAAGACTAGCAGAGAATAAAATTAAAGCTATGGTTTTTGTTTTATTTTCTTTGTCTCTTTTTTTTTTTTGCATGTGTGGTGGATATGTAACAGGAGTAGAGCCATAATTTTCAGCTTTCAAACAGGTTAATTTTGGTGCAAATGAAACATGAAATGCTGTGGGTTTTTTTCTGCTACCTGTTGTAAGCCAGTAAAGTGTAATGACTTTTAAGATTGGTCTTTTTGTGGGAATTGAATGAATTATGATCAGTGCAGTTTAATCATTGGTTAGGATATTGCAGAACTTAATATTTTGGGATCAGTGCATTGGCAGTTGTGACTGGAAAATTTTCTACCTTGGCTTCCTTTGGTAGGAGAACCAGAGCTTCCAAAGGACCCTTTCTTTCTTGTTGGATCTCTTGACAGTCTGTAGCTGTTTCAACTTTATGGAAGTGTGCAGTACAGAGAAATAGGGACTGAGCCAATTGCAGCATGACATTTCCTGTAATATATAGTACAGTTGAGAAGTCTGTATATGGCCTCACCTCTGTTCTTGTGATAACTTAATGTAATGACGTGTGCCCAAAGTAGGTTTTCTGTCCAAAAACTTTTTACAAAGACACCGGAATATAGGAAATATATAGCATATGGAGTGCTGTTTCCATTAGGGTGATTATAAACGGTAATATCTTCTGGTTTAAAGTGTAATTATCACTTCAATACTGCTGAGTTCTTTTGAAATTCTACGTCTTCAGATTCAGAGATCATCTTCTCAATCTCATACCTATATTTTAACCTGACAGGCTCTTCAGTTTAGGGACAAAATTGGAATGGCACAGATTTACCTTTCTATTATTGAAATTAAAAAGAAGAAAATAGAATAAATGCTATTCCAACTGGAATTTATCAAGATGGTACGACTTGCAGTGTTCCAAAATTCATTGTCAAATTTGACTGTTGTATAAATAGTCATAATTACTATCATAATGTTGTTGCTAGTCCTTTTTCTTGGCTAAGGGTTGCTTCTTTCTTATGTAGTTCTACAGATGTATCACTTAAAAATACACAGTATGTAAGCCAATCCTCGTTGTCTTTGGAAATGAAGCACACTCATGACAATTATTCAATGAAATTACTGTTTGAAGTTACACATCTGTGTAAGGAGAATGCTCACAGAATGTTTGCAAGAGAGTACCTGCATAGTCTTAAACGTTAATAACTTACCAACTATGGCACAAGCTTAGTTCAGTTTGCTAAGAATTGCAAGCTGTAAGTAGTAGGGTTTATTATTTGTCAAGAATTCTCACTGGTATTTTTGCTAAATATTAGGGTGCTGAGGTGGTGTTTAGTAGGAAGAGTGAGGCATATATCTGCTTTGATAACTTTCTCTACACTAGTCTTCCCTATTGCAGCCACAAACCTTTTTTTTTTTTATTTTATTTTCCATTATTTTTTTGAATTTTTTTAGTTTTATTTTTTAAACCAGTTGCAGTCATCCTATACTGCTCTTTTTCTATTTAGTTAACAGAAAGGAAAGAGGATTTATTCTTAGAGTGTTTTCAGTTTTGTCCTTAGCTGGTTATAGAAATTAAAGTTAGACCTAATAAAAAGTTGGTTTATAGTGGCCTGCCTGTGTTCCAAGAGAATATTGATAATAGTGGAGTTTTTGTGCAGAAACGTTTTAATAAAGGCTGGAAAAAAAAATTAGATTTCTCTTAAGCACCTTAATTGGCTGTTTTTATTTGCGATAGGTCTAAGAAAGTCATCCTGTTTTTTCACAGGTGGCGATAAAGTGATAGATGTAATAGATGTAGCAAGACAAGCAGACAGTAAAATGAAACTCCATAATTATATTAAATATTTCACAAATCCTGACCGACCGAAAGTATTGAATGTGATCAGCCTGGAATTCTCAGACACAAAGTGAGTATTGACTTCAATTCGTTGAACATGGGAAGTGGTTTTCCTGGAGATGAACAATATGTGTAGAAATATAATGTCTGTAGCAGGAAAGTTAGGAGGCTGTGTGTTTTATGTAGACAGCTACTTTGATGTAATGTGGGTATAAAACACTTTTACTAATTCGCAAATAATAGCTTTGTAGGAAACAAAAATTGAAAGCTGTCATTTAAAAAGAGGTGTGCTTACTCTTGGTTATACTTATGGTTCCTTTTTTTATGTTTGTTTTTAAAGGATGTCTGAATTAGTGGAAGTACCAGATATTGCCAGAAAGCTTTCGTGGGTTGAAAACTATTGGCCAGATGATTCTGTCTTCCCTAAGCCTTTTGTTCAGAAGTACTGCTTGATGGGTGTCCAGGACAGCTATACTGATTTTCATATCGATTTTGGAGGAACATCAGTTTGGTACCATGTTCTCTGGGTATGAAGGCTTCTTGATTTATGACTATGCAAAACAAAATTTATTCAGTGTGCGGCCTTCTGCAATGGCATTATCTATCACTTGTATCAATTTTTGTGCTTAAAAAGTTGGGTGAGGAGCTTGAAAGGAAGTTACTTATTGTTGGTGTTGCATTTTTATACTTTTATTTTAGTATACTGATGGTGACTTCTAGTAATTGGTTGACTGAATGAAAATCATTGATATATTCCACTTTTTAGTCTTCTTGCAAACTTTAACCATGTATATATCATAGCAGAGACAAAGTGGTTTCATTGTATGTTTTCTCATTTGGCATGTGTGCAGATATCCATAAATTCTTTATAAAAGCTGGATTTTTTTTTTTTTTAATACTTCAATGGAAAGTTTTGGTTGATTTTTGTTTTTGCTTCTTGTACATCACCAGACACCGACTGGTTAGTGTCCTAAGCTTTTGGTGGATTACAGGTGTGAAATACTGGGGTTAGGAAACCCTAACACTCCGTAGTGCAAATATGGAATACTTACCATTTAGATTGATCTGTTCCTTCATTAGGAATGACTCAGAGATTGTAGTATGCCTCCAGGAAGACATTGATTTATTTATCTCATATTTTTGTTTAATAGGGTGAGAAGATATTCTATTTGATCAAGCCCACTGATGAAAACTTGGCTCTGTATGAGTCTTGGAGCTCATCTGTCACCCAGAGTGAAGTATATTTTGGGGACAAGGTTGACAAATGTTACAAATGTGTTGTGAAGCAAGGACACACTTTATTTGTTCCAACAGGTAGGGTTTTACCCTTATTACTAGGATTTATTATGTTTAATCACCAGGAATTAAGGTTATCCGAAAATCATGTGCGTTACCAACATTTCATTTCCCCTAAAATTGTGGATAAGACAGAATAATAAAAAAATTAGTAATTTATATTTTCAAAAGAAGTAACTAGCTTTTTAGATTGCCTGACAGTAACAACACTTACCTGGGAAAGAAAGGGTGTTTGTTACCCAAATGTAAGTTAAAAAATTAAAGCTTAATTTGGATATCAGGGAAATGGTTTCAGTTCAAAAAACACACATTGTTCAACATTTGATAGATTCCAGACTGAACTCTTAACGTTAATTTTGTAGGTTGGTTTTTATTTTTTTAACAGCTTTTCAATATTTTAAGACATACTAGGCAAAGTTATTACAAAAACATCACGTAAACTTCTTATGCTGTAGACTAGAGGATTAAAAATAACAGTTGAGTGGAGCTTTTTTTGTTGGTGGGTTTAGGTTGTTTTGTGTTTTTGGTTATTTTGGTTTTGTTTTGTTATTTTCATATATTTGTTTTCGGTCAGCAGGAAACCTAATCTGTGGTGGAGCTTGGGGAGATTCTGAATCAAAATGGAAGTGTCTTTAAATAAAATTAAAGAATGTATGATTGAATTTGTGTTAATTCTTTTTATTAAAAATAAAAGGATATTTGTGGATATGGTGTATGAAACTGTAGAGTTCATAAATTCATTTCAGCATCTTCCTTTAAAAATGATGCAGAAGCATGATCTTTTCTGGTTTGTTTTTTTTTTGTTTTTTTTTTTTGTTGGTTTTTTGGACAATATTTCTACTAGTTGTCACCTAATAGCTGTCACCTAGTAGCATATGATAAATTAGAGGGTGTTTTAAAGAAACTATGAAACTTCTCTATTAAAAGGAAAATAAAATAAATTCCTTCAAACAAAACATGCCACTCCCCACAAACTCCCAAGTACCATAAATTTAGAAGTCTTTAATAAATAAAACCATATTTTGCAATAAAGTGAGTGCCAGTAAATTTCTTGTATTTTCACTTGTCCACTTTTTATTATTAAAGATTTATACTAGATACTGTATGTATGTATGTATGTATTTATTTATTTTTGGGGGTGGGGGGGTGGGGGTGTGTGTGTGTGTGTGTAAGCTTTAAATACACAGGGAGGGAGAATGGTGCACAATTCTACTGCTTCAGTAATCCCTGAAGGTTACGTTCAGTACCTTATTCTGTTATGGACTTTGTGGATAGGCTACTATATTTTTCTCATAACTCTGTTCTTTACCTCTGAGTTTTGGTGGTTACTTCTGTAGTTCATGCCTTGTGCAGAATAAATCCTACATGGTGAGGAGCTATATATTCTCTTAGCATTACTGAACACGCAGAACTTGTTAAAAACATAACTTTTTGGCAAGAGATGACATTAATTTCCATTTATCTAAGTGTAAAGTCATACATCTATGAACAAAGAATTCAGAATTACAGAATGAAGAACTTTATTGTGACCTGCTCATCTTTGAAAATAGTAACTATTTTCAAAGTAACCATCTGAATCGGGGCTCTCACTTTAATGTGGGCAAAAAGAAAAATGTTGTAAAATGATACTGTCTAATGTATACGTATATTTTTGTGTGTGTATATGCATACACATAAAATGATACTTAATATAAATGTTTATACACATAGGTGTTTCTGTGTATATACACAATCGTATACATATGATGGTGTATTGTGTAACAACTAATAAATGAAGCTAGGTTTCAAGACAAGTGTTTTAAAAAAAAAATTCTGAAAATGGGAAATTCTGTAAAACTGATTAAAGACTTAGGAAAAAACCCAACCCAGATCTCTATTGAAAACCACTTTTTCTTTTCCTGCTTGCAGGAAATGGTGGTTTGCAATATATAGTTGCTTGTGATTTTTCTGATCTTGCCTTAAGCTGGGAAGCTTCCTGTGTTTGTGCATCTTATCTACACTCAGTCAAACCATGAAGTAATCTGCAAATGTATGGCCAACTCATCTTCTGTCAAAAGATCGTTTGTATGCATGCAGAATCAGAAAAAAAAAAATTTAAAAGATACTCTGTAGTTTATTTACATTAAAGCTGCACAGTATAATTTTTAAAGGTGGCTATTTTTATTCAGGAAGCCAATATCATATGGTTTTTTGTGTACTTACTTGTGTTCAGCATTAATCAGCTAGATTGATAGCATAATTTTTACTTGAAAAGTCATTGGTGGTCTTGTATCACCTCTGCACTCCCCAGTGGAAAATATCTTAACTCCTTCAGGAAACTACAGTTCCTCTAGATTTCTGAAACGCTGTAATTTACATGTTTTTAAAGTTCAGTTTGTGCTTGTTGTAGCACAGAATACAGATTTGTTTGCTGTTTTTGTTTGTTTCCAGGTACAGAATTTTTACTTACATAGGTATTTAAAAACAGGTTAGAATAATTTATATGTATATTAAGTTTCAGAATCTGTCATTTCAGGCTGGATTCACGCTGTGCTCACGTCTCAGGATTGTATGGCTTTTGGAGGAAACTTTTTGCACAACCTCAATATTGGCATGCAGCTCAGGTTAGTCTCATCTCTTCTATACCTTTTCCTCAGTAAGTAGGATATTCTTTTAATAGATATTTTTCTTCACGCTCTTAACCAGGATTGAATCGGTACAGGCTCTCAGACAATAGTGGAATTTGCAGTTAGAATGTATCAAGCACATACTCTTAACTTCACTTCTCCAAAGTTTGTTTCAAAAGCAGAATGAAGGGTCTGCAAGACTTTAAGTGACTAAAAGGAAATAAGAAATAAATACTCTGGTTTGGAGATTAGTATAAGTGAGTAAACCAAAAGTGAGCAAGCCCAGATGTGCCATACTGAGTTGAATTGCACATGCTGAAGTCAGCATTGCTCTAAGGGCAGCTGTATTTAGTTTTTGTCCAAGATGTGGAGCTGTCTTCTAAACATTTTGTTTTTATTTATTACAGTGGAATCCTGATAAAATTCCATCTGTTAAAAGATCACACATTGGGTTTGTATCCTAGTTTTATGAAGTCCAACTTTATTCTTAGAAGTGCCGCAGTCAAACTTGATAAGGTCAGAGCCTGGATGAGACCAGAGTTCAATCTTGTCTGTGGTCTTGTTGGGATTTAACTATGTGGTACTTGCCTTCTTTTATTTATCATGGCCATGGTTATTTTATTTTATGTTGGACATTGTGTAAATTTGAATGATTACGTAGTTGAATAATTGATAATTAAAGCATTCATGTTTTGTAATATTTCTATTTTTTCAGGTGTTATGAAATGGAGAAGAGGCTAAAAACCCCAGATCTTTTCAAATTTCCTTTCTTTGAAGCCATCTGTTGGTTTGTGGCCAAAAACTTACTGGAAACATTGAAAGGTAATTTTTGTTTAAATAGATATACATATATCTGCTTTTACTTTTATTTTTTTCCTTTTCATTGATAATGGAGCAAATTTCCTTTTGTGAATAGAGGAAACTTTTGAAGCTGGAAAACTAAACTTGATTAATTTTTAACCACATCACTTTTTAGCCAGATTTTATTCAATGCTGCACTGTGACAGTTCTAGACCCAGCAGTTCTTGGTTTTAGTAAATGATATTTCTGAAAACTACCTTGGTGATTAAAGGTTACTATAAGGGTAACTTTCACTGTGCAGAAATCACTTGGTGATTTGTGTAACTAACAGTTCGTAGCGTGCTGCTGGAACCTTTGAACTGTTCTATTAATGTTTTTCATCCAGTGCTGATGATGTATCTGATCAATGAAAATATTCTAGATTAAGACAGAGTATCTGAGATCCTGGCACAGATATCCAGCCAGATAGGATTAATTTCCCATTGTCTGAAAAAAAAACCTTTTTAAGGAAGATAGAAAATGTATTCCAATGGCATCAGTTTTTCACTCAGGCTCCTTCCATATCATTTGAGATCTTTTAGTATCCTTTGATAGCCTTTCTCTTCTTTCATGGAATGACTCTCTTAAGTCATCCTACTAACTTATATCTGTGGGTTTCTTCTTGGTGGCTTCACAGCTGAACGAAGAGGTTTTCTTGAACTACAGTTTTCTTCGACCAGTAGTCAAACTACCTGTTGTCTTCTCTCTTTGTTGTGAAGGCAAAGGTACCTGTGATGGCTTTTGTAGGAAAGATGCATCGGTTCCTATGAGCTGTGTTGAAATAATTTATATCAGTGCTTGTCAACAGACATCTCAACAGCCTCTTGTTCTTGACAGTTTCCGGTCCTTTCCAAACTTCCTCATCTAGTCTTGTATTCCTATGTCTGTGCTCATATATAACTGAGCTTGAGAGGAGTGCCTGTCTGACTTCACCTTCTATTCCTCAATATCTTGCCCTCTGACTGCTCTAATTAATCTTAATAATAAATATCATACTCCAGATATGTCAAAGGAGAGAAATCAATCTTCAGAGGAGGCTGCTCAATTCAACTTCTGCTTTGGAAGAGATCAGGATATCACATAACCTTTTTCTAATATGAAAACAGTCAGTTATTGAAAATTATCTATTCTCCTTTCAGCAAATGAAGGCAGTGAACAACCATTGTTTGCTAAATGAGTGTTTAAAGCTTCTGGATAAACCTAAAGCAACTCAGAAATCTCACTAAATGGAGCAAACTTGCAGAATTTTTTTCCTTCTGAAAAAGGAGCATTTTCTTTTGGAAAGCTTGCTTTGGTTGGTCTCACTCCTACATATTTAAAATTCACAAACTTGTCAGAAGACATAGGAACTGTATTCCTGATGGAAAAATCAGTGATATATATGTTTCTATACCATCCAGCTAACT
This sequence comes from Actenoides lindsayi, assembly GCA_025331215.1. Lineage (NCBI taxonomy): Eukaryota > Metazoa > Chordata > Aves > Coraciiformes > Alcedinidae > Actenoides > Actenoides lindsayi. The sequence continues at coordinate 37,814 of WTSP01003337.1, forward strand.
ATGAGTTGTGTCCCGTGTCCATTGCCTGCCTATTCCTCCTTTCCTTTTTATCCCATGACTCCTTGAGTGCATAGACTAGGATCTTCTTGTGACTTGTGTATCATGATAGGGGTATGAATCTTATTCTCATGTTATTTTTAATCTATGGCTTAGAAATTTGATTGTGAAAAATAATAGTGGTGACCAATCTGTAAGATACTGAGTGCATGATCGTTAGCAGTACTCTATGTGAAATTCAGTTCAGTAAGCAAGATCAGCACAATGTACCTTTGTTTCTTTTTATAAAATGATTACAGGGGTCATAAACATTTTGGGTTTGTCTTTTCATTGGCAAAAAGTCTTCTGTGATATTACAAGTATTGTGGCATTCAACTGAACTATTTCTTTGTAGTTCTTGGGATTTCAGAATAGGTAACTTGTTCATCTGTCCCGTTAATTTTGCTTACTCTAATGTCGTGCGGTCTCTTGTATTGCAGCTAAAAGAAATCCAGCCTGTGGCACTGCATTGTATTCTCAAAATTTTGTCAACTGAGTCAGCTAGTGGCACGAAGACTACTGCTGCATCTCAAAGGCCCACCACTCCTCCTTGTACCCTTTAATAGCTAGGAGGCATCTTTGAGAAAACAACAGCTGTTTAGTAACAGAATTTTCCTTTTTCTGCCAGCAGACTAATACATTATCCATAAGAATAGTGTTCTATTAGTGTCTTCTTTTAAGGGAATAAAATGAGGCAAATAATTGTAGTGTTGGTCCATTTGCTATTGACAAGTAGAAATATTTGTCAGAAACATGGGGAGAGGTTGCAATCTACTTTTGAGTGTTTATGGAGCATTTGTCTTTTTCCCCTTCTCCCCTCCCCCCCCCCCCATGAATGAGAAGAAAAAATTGAGAAGGATTTGCAATCACTTGGGACCACCAGCTTTCTTAAGAGCAGCTTCTGTAGCAGAGTGATTTCCACCCCTCGCTCCCTTTGATTTTTGGGAGGAAAAATGATGTAAAGTGTGTGAGAGAGAACTGTGATAGTTGGAAGGGTGACAGAAAATGTTTAGGAAGTGGAAGTGTGCTAGTGTGAACCATTTGCTGTATGTATGGGAATAAGCAATAGGAATTCTAATTTAGAGATACATCCCACATCCTTCTGGTTTCTTTGACTATAGTATTTCTGAATTAAATAAAAGTGATTTCTTTCTTCACATATGTTTTCTCTTGTTCTGTATTTTAGATCTGTTTTGTTATAATTGACCTCCAGTGTGTTGTAAACTATCCCTAATTCACACAAGAATAAGTCAAAAAAGAATCTTTGTGTGGAATCACTTCAGGGTTGGGTTTTTGTTGTTTTGTTTTGTTTCTTTGTTACAGTATGCACACCAGTAGAGGATGTCATGTTTCATTTGCTTGCACAGTTCTTTTTTTTGTGCTGTTGCCTAATGTCAACTTTACAGTCTGAAGAGTAGGTATCGTTCTGTTGTTTTCACTGTTAGTGTGTTTCTAAATTGGTATCTATATCCTTTCTAGAACTGAGGGAAGATGGTTTCCAGCCTCCAAGCTATTTAGTGCAAGGAGTGAAGGCTTTACTTACTGCTTTAAAACTATGGATGAAAAAAGAAGTAAGTATAAGTGATTTTGTTTGCTGTTTTGCTGAACTCTGTTTTGATTCAGAATTAAGTGAAGGTCTGTATTCTTTTGAAGTTGAATATTGTTTTTATCTGTTAATGAGATTGAAAGATCTGTGGAGAGTATGTACTGCTGATGTGGGGAAGACTCATCATGACAATTTTATACTCTGTGATATTAATAACATCTTTCTAGACCAATTAATAAACTCATGTATTGTAGCTGGAGTAAGAATCTTGCTTTGCTTCAGGATGGGATAAGTATGCTAAAGCATAAGATAAGGTGGGGCTTCTTTCTAACAAATCTGTTTATGTAGTTGTTTCATTCTAGTCCGAGGCAATGGAGGGTTGGAATGCCCCAATCTTTAGCATTTCCTTTTAATGTCAGTGCTTATGAGACCACATTTCAGGTACACCTATATTGCTGAAGAGTCTGTTTAGATTCAGATGAGGATATTAACTTCAGGAGAATACTGTCCTTGCTGAACATTGGCTGACTCTTATAAAATCATTAATATGTTGTCTAGGCTGGCTTTGCTGGTGCTCTGCTTTCCAGGAAAGCTGCTTTGTTTTGGCACAACACTGAGTCTGGCCTAACTCCATGTGTTTTTTCATGTGTCTGAACTAATAAGCCCTCTTGGAACTTGTGCTTCTGGGAAGTGCTGATCACCATTAGGCAGTTTGATTCTGACTGAGCTTATTCACTCTAGTTTGTTCCTAGCCATGCTGACTTGAACTGGCTCTTGGAGACCTGTTTGGTCTTTCTGCCCACAAGTTGTTTTTGTGAGAGAACTTACTATACAACAGTGGTGCATAGTGGTGGATTCTCCAATGTTGAACACTTATTGTAAGATTCAGCTGAGCAGGGTACTGGGCCATCTTGTCTAGACCGTGATTTTGCCTAGAAATGTTGGACCAAATGATCTTCAAGGTCCTTTCCAACCTGGTATTCTATGATTCTGTGGACAGATATAATGCACAATGCTGTATCCAATATAATGAGCTTTATGGAACTGAATGTGAGGTGCAAATGCAGAGGTGGTTACTGTGTGTGAAATCTGCTGCGGTCCAGTCTGTGTAGCATTGCTGATTCCAGGTGAACCTTTGTTGACCCCCTGTAACACCCCTGTGTTGGTTCTCAGTGTCTCTTTGTGCCATTCTGGATCAAAGCTAGCTAGTAAGCAGTGTAGCAATGTTTACAGGATGTCGTGCATAAGCTGTTGAACCATGTGTGAATCCAAGCTATCTCTGCATCCATGGCATGGATAATAAGCAAGACGAGTAATCAGACTGCTGGTAATTGAGATCAAACATAGCCTGTATAAATCCTTATTTTAATTTGAAATTGGATTGGAATTCCTCTTTTCTAGATTACTGTGGGTATAGTTTTGCAGTGTTTGTGTACTGTCTAGTAGCTCATTAAATGGTTTGATTAATAGTTCATCTAGAACGTGATATGTTTCCTACTTTTGTGTGGAAAAAACCTAATTGTACATGCTGCATTCTGAACGCTTATTAACAAGACCTGTGTGTGTTCCCAAACCACTGGCTGAACAGTCACTTCAGTTGTGGGGAAACTGCACAGCAGCAGTGACCTAGTCACAATGTTGTCTGTTATCTACCATTTACCACGTTTTGTACTTTGTGTTCAACTTTTCCAGCTATCGCTTCCTAAGTGAGCTGATCTTTCCTTTGCAGCAGGCCGTGTGTGTGATAGGCTTGTAGTTGGATGCGACCGAAGACAGGAGTGGCTTTGTACGTTGCTGTATCATCTACTCGTGCTGGGGAATTCAGACAGATTGTGAAAAAGAAATGACAAAATGAATGCTCCTCTAATGAGAAGCCAGGTCCTGAGGTTTCACATTTGTGTCATGGAGTATGTCTTTTCAGGACATATGTGAATTATCTTAGTGAATAGTTTTAAACTATTTGCTGGAGAATTTCAAATGCATTTTCAGCAGGGCACCGGTATCTTCATTTTTGCAATTTTTAAAGACTATGAAATACTACAAGATGCTGAGAATAGAGATTGAATGCTACTTAATTTAATTTTCTTGTCTCGATTTGAATTCATTTTGTTCAAGATTTTATCAGTATGTGTATCCTCTGATTTCTTTGGTGCAGATCATCAGTGTGCCCGTTAGTTAATATAAACAATAATGATGATGACCTATCCAGTCAGCTGAGCTCTTGGAATTTAGCTCTGGCTTTCTTCCAGCTTACATAAGCAACAGGCCTCAGATACAGTTTTTCAGATGTTCGATTCATGTACCAGTAAGATTATTTTGGGCAACTGTTCTGTGTTTCTAAAAATGATATTAATAGCTGTTGTAAAAGGGAAAAAATACCCCCCACGCCCCAAAAAAGAAAAAAACAAAACCCGACAAAAAAACCCAACCAACCCCAACAAAAAAACAAAAGTGAAAACCGAGCGAAAGCCAAGCGTTTTTTTGTTGTTGGTTGTGTTTCTGGTTTTGGTTTTGTTTTTTTACTTTTTTGCAAGGAGGGAGGGATGTGGGGTTTATTGTTTTTATTTTATTCTTTTGTGTGTGCATTTAAGTATTGATATTCTTTAGATTTTTTTTTTTTAGATACACTTGTTTTAAGACAAGTTTCTTTTTTCTCTGTATATTTCCAACGTACACATAAACCATTTCTTGAAGCTCTTGAAGGAATCATAGCTTTCTTCATTGTTTTCTTTACCTGCAATTTACAGCTGACATACTTTGGCTGTTTTGTTGCTACTTTTCTCTCTAGTACAAGAGAATTCCTCAGTTCCAAAGGCGGCTTGTTCCTTTTCCAAGAACCAGTATGCAGAGACAACTTAAAAACAAGTTACTTAATAATTTTTCAAACATGGTGTCTGTAGGTATTAATATTTCCTGTCCATCCTTTCCTTCTGTCAGATTGTTAGGTTATATATCCATTTAAATTTATTCACATATTTAAGTTGCTTGGATGGATTTATTTTTTTAATCTTTTTTTTTTTTTTTTAAATGAGAAAGCTTTGGTGTAAACAGATACCTTTTGTAGTGGCAAACAAGTGGGCTTGCCAGTGGAACTTATTTTCCTCAAAGAGTTACTATAAATCATACTGGCAAAATAATGTGCTTCTGACAGAAACTATGTTTGCATTAGAAAGGCTTTTCAGTATTTTTAAACTAGAGAAACTTGGAAGTTGGTATTTTGGAGGATTGCATCAGTCATTTCCTCTTGAAGTCTTCATGGACAGAAAGGCTTTTGCGAGAGTGAAGTCATTAAGTAGAAAGGACTGTAGGGTCCTAAAATGATGAGTAACTTGCTGGAAAAATAATAAATAATAGTAGCTGATTTAATCTTTCCTGTAGAATTAATGGCAGTGAAATGAATGATTATACCATGGTTGTATATCCATGTTGTTTTGGGGGGGTAGAGAGAGCGTTCGTTTTAATGACTGAGAGGAAGCCAGGTTCAATGAAATGCACATCGAGTATCAAATTGCTTCTGGCAATAATTTTTCTGCTGAATCTCATTTTTGAAACGTGGGTAGCTGAAAGTGTTTGTGGGATGGTTTTCCATTGAAATAGTCAATTGAGAAGACAGCAGAATTCACGTCATTCTGGTCTATGTGTGAGTGCTCTTTTGTCTGTTTAAAAGTATTTTGAGGCACATTTAAACTGTACATACAAATATCAGACATTTTGTACTAGATGTAACTGCAGAGTGTTTGGACTTAGGTTGGTTATACATATGAAATCTGCCTCTGATACTATTTCAGAGGATTAAAGGAAACTTAAACTGTGACGGCTTCCTAAATTCTTTTTATAAGGAATATTTTTTTAAAGTCTCTTTCTTCAATGTTCTAGATTCTGAACAAGCTATGAAGGTAATTTTAAAAAGTGAAAAGTGAGGCAGATTTAAAAATCTGAATGTTGGTTACTGGTTATTGTTCTTGATTTGCTTTTTAGATTAATTTTTTGCTATAGTGAAATTCCCTTAGTCTTTAGCTGTATTGAAGGTCGTGACCAATGAGTTTCTGAAGTGTGGCTCTTTACTGACCATGAAGGGGAAAAAAAGAAGTTGGTTACTGAGGGGAAAAAAATCCAAGATGGTTGTTGGTATGGCTTTGTGTTACCCCTTCTTTGGATTCTTAGAGACATCGAGAGTTATCTGCTGCCTATTAAAGCTTAGAATGGAAGCGTGTGTGTGTATGTGTTTGTTGATCTGTCTTGGCAGTTTTCAGTCATTATGACAGAAATTATCTGTTGGGTTTTTTTCCTTTCAGTTTTTTCCCCTTAGATTTGTTTGTTTTGTTTTACTTCGGCTTTTATCTGAAAAAATGAATTAAGTATCTTTTCTTTACTTTTTTCATACAGCTTGTAACAGAACATGCCTTTGAAATTCCGGACAACATTAGGCCTGGGCATCTCATAAAAGAGCTCTCAAAAGTGATTCGTTCTGTAGAGGTAAGAGTGGGCGCAACCCTGTATAAGCCTGCAGAAAAATAAATCTTAGATTCAGGGAATTTTATAGTAGTTAATTGATTGACCATATTCACCATTTAATTTATTTAACATTTATTTAATAATAGAAGATCAAGAGGAAAACTGTTGGGAATACTAAGAAGCCATGGGTATTTCAGATAAAGAAAACATATAGCAAGTAGGTCTTACGTAGTAATTTTAAAATATATATTTTCAATGGTGAAATTATTTGTAGGTCAGTATTTCTGAATTTTTCTCATTTATAACTACTTAAAATAATTACTGTGAATATATTAAAGAGTTTTATCTGAAATTCCGAGCATATTCCATTCTCCTACCCTCTTGTTTATTAGTTCTGGTCCAGTCATCTCTTTAGTTCTTATGTTTTGTTGCTATTTGTTATATAGTCAGTGTTTTTTCTTTGTTTTTTCCCCTCCTATACCAATGTTTTGTTCCCTTATTCCTTAATGAATATTGATTCTTGAAAAATTCTCACATAAGCATGTGGAGAGAACAGTTCAGAGAACTGAAGAGAAATGTGATCTGATGGGTGCAATACGTGTTTGCCATATGCTGCCTTCATGAACAAAACCTTATGTTTTGGTGGTAACTTTTGGTGTTAAGCATTACTATTATGGGAGGGTATAGAAGCCCCAAATGGGAAAGAGATGCAGTAAAACTAAGCTTTGAACATCAAATCCAGAGGAAATGCGTAGTACTTCTCTAAAAGGTCTAACAATTTTATGTATATAATTTACATTTAATTAGATGAATAAAAAGCAGCACTTAAATATGTGGATTTATTCCTCAAACTATTCTGAAGTATGTGTTTTTAATTACAGGAGGAAAACAGCAAACTAGTTAAAACTCAGGGAATTCTTGGTGTGTGTCCAACTTCACGGTCTTCGCATGAAACAACTTCCCCTCACCACTCCAGACGAAGGATGAGGAAACTGCGAGACCATGCTACTAAAACTCCTTCTAATCTGGACATCCTGGAACTCCACACAAGGGAGGTACTGAAAAGACTGGAGATGTCACCATGGGAGGAGGCAAGTATTAAGTTGTGTGAGAAAAACAAAACCAGAGTAGATTTCTAATCTCTGTTGAAAGGTAAAAGCTTTTCACATGCATATGAGATACAGATAGATTTGTTTTCAGTTTCTTTCTTTTGAGTTTTCCTCATAGGAATTTCTCTCTTGATAAATTTTTTGTGGAGGTTCTTTCAGCCTTTTGGTTCAGAAGTTGCCCTAAATATGTTCCCTACTCCAAGTATAGCATTTGAATTAGGACTGCTTTAGCTATTAAGTGCTGCTTTGGCTCAGTTATATCAAGAAAAGGGAGGGTGCTAAGCTTTGATTTGGTGAGGAGCTGAGCCAGCCTGTTCCTCTGTGTGTTTTTTGGATAGCTGTTAACTTCAGTTACTGTAATTTGATTAGCCCTGCTTTTTGGTCATGTTCTTATTTCTTTTATGACTCTGCCTCCCTACTAGTAAGTAAGCTTAAGGCTGCCTTTAGTCTCCATTGTGGGGCTGTGGACTTTGTGGTCATATTACAAAGGTGTCGTGGAATGAATGAGCAGAAGGTAGTCTCTTGAAAAAAATTTTTTTCTCAGATTTGATGACGTTACTTTAAAAAACAACAGAAATGGGAGGAGTGATATAATGGAAATAAGGAAATGAAAATGGAAATAATGAAAGGAAATAGGTAGCTTTCTGAGAATAAGAAATGCTGACAAATTTAGTTGGGACCGGATGGACTGTCATAGTGGCACAATACTGATTTGGGTCCTTATATGGATCTTCATAAAGCATGAACAAGAGACATTAATTTAGCCCACAAAGACAGAAAACTGAACTGAACTATTTGTGGTAGATTTTAACCTGTGGGGTTTATTGCTGCAAACAAATGTTTAGGAGTATTGTTCATTGTCATTTATTGTAGAAGTATATTATTCCCTATCAGTATTGACTTGCTACAAAATATTTAAAATAAAAATTTTACATGTTCCTGGTTTGGCATATAAGCGTATAATGGATTGCATCAGAGAGTATGTCAAATGCAAATTGTTTTGAGCTGAGAAAGTTCTGCTTATGGCAGGTTACTTTCCATTATTGATGTTTTACTGTAAATCAGTTCTAGGATACTCATTCCAGGGACCAGATACCCAATCCAGGAGTTGCCTTATTGGTTCCAAGCCCAGCTTTTGGCTTGCTTGCCACTACGGGTATTTCTTGGTTTTGAATACAGTGATAGTTCTCCAAAGGAAACATAAAAGGAGTATTACAGTGAAGTTATAGTTGTTCAGATGATTCAGGAAAGTATAGATGATTCAAAGAAGAAGAAGATGCAATCTGCTCTTTTTTACATCCAAACATGTTTTATCTGAGTTTTCTTCAGTTGGTTTTTAGGAAGGTAACCGTGCTGGTGCTGATTTTAAGTTTTTGTGGAGTGCAGAAAAAAACAACTGAATTTACAGAAATAAATAATAACCAACATTGCTTTTACTTCTTTAGGATCTCACAAGCTCAAAACTGAATGGGAGATTTAACAAACCCTTTCAGCCATCTTCCACAGTACCTGAATGGCGAACAAAAGACAATGATCTTCGCCTTCTGCTGTCAAATGGAAGAATAATAAGGTACAAGGGATTGATGTGGGATCACTTGTTCCTAGTCATTATGGTCTAGAGCATGTTAATTGTTAATAACGTTTTTCTTCTGTTTGTGGAGCTCCCAAATTGCCTATTACCAGTAGGATTCACGTTAGGAATATAGAAGGGATATGTTGTCTGTTGTGTCTGCTGTCCCCTAGTGGAGCCGTGGTTATGGAGTGAGGAGGAGGTTCTTTGCGTGTTCCTTTGTTACTGCATTTCATTCGATTGCTCCCTAGGGTTTGTACTGAAGGGGAATGCTTCCAAATAGAAACGGTTGTTCTGTACTCATCTATGAGAGTGATTCTTATTAAATATATTGTAGTGTAAAACTTTGTATCTTTATGGAAATGACAGTTGTACAGGGAGTAAAACAGGAATATGTACAATTTGGAATGAAGAGAGGAGCATAAGAGCATGTTACTGTTGTATCTCAAGAGTGTGTTGCAAATAATGAAAGGAAAACAATTGCTTCAGGTTTGTAAGAGTAATGTGGTTGGGTTTTTTGTGTTGTGTTTTTCTTTTTCTTGTGAGACAGAGATGAGAGACGTCCATTTACAGATCGAAGTCTTTACACAGCAGATAGTGAAGATGAAGATGACAGGACAAGGTCGAAAAAGACAGCTGTTAAGGTAGAAGACCAGCCCTCAGGATTTGAAGGAGAAGGGAATGCAGATGCCCAGAAACCACTCAACAGTAAGCTTGTCTCTAAGTCCTATCAGTTGAACATTTTGATGATCACACAATCACACGCTCACATAATGGTAGTGGTTGGAAGGGACCTCTGAAGACCTTCTAGTCATGAAGCAGGTTTGCCTAGAGCAGGTTGCACACTGCCTATTTTTAATAGCATTGTGTGCAGTGACAGATTGGTCCTTGATATAGCTGTTCAGCTCTCTGTTTAATTGTAAAAGTCACATCCTTTCACAGTGGAGGTTACAAGGGCTTAGAGGGTATGTATTAGGAAACTGAGGTCAACACTTAAAAGATAACAAGAATCCTCTAGAGACTTATAGTTCCCTTAGTTTCTTGAACAACAATCTATAACAACATTTGAATCTGTTGTCAGCCTGGATAAAACATTTAATTATTTTTAACAGAGCAGTTTGTAATCCCTGTTGACTGTGCTTCCAAAAGTCACAGAGGACAGTATTTAAAAACCATGCACAGGAAAGAGATCCCTCTTTAGTACTCATGAACCAACAAGGCAAATGGCTTGTTGAGTGAAGGTTTAGGCATATGTGGTGTTTTTCAGCTTTCAAAGTAAAACTAAGTGAATTAAACTAAGTTTTACACTTGTTTCTCTGTATGATTTAAACTTTTGAATCAATAGCTGTTCTTCAAAACTGCTGCTCTTACTTGATACAGAATGAGTATGGCAGGGTATATCTAAAGGTAAGAAATAGACTTAGAAGTAAAAGTGAATCTTGAGATTCTTCTTCCAGAAACTGAGTACTCAGCACTATTGCTAATATTTTTAATTGAATAGTGAGAGTCTTCAAAATTCCTTTTTAAAGGTCACCTACATTTGATTATTTTGCCTTAACTGAAAGTCTACAGAGAGAGAGAGAGAAGATACTCTTTTGCAGGGAATTCCATAAAAGGAACTACCTGTTTGTATAACAGCTGCCCCTTTCCATTGTCCTTACTGAGATTTAGGCCAAGAGGCAATGTCCACAGAGAGATGCCTTTAAACAGGTCAAGCTCTATGTAGCTTTGTGTGTAGTGCCAAGATGCTGGTTTGAAATGGTGACCCAATGTTATCAGACAGACAAAGATCAAGTGATTTGCTTAATAGAGCAAGATGCTTTGTGTGGATGAAGAGAATGTGATTTTAAGATAGTATTTTTTTTTTTTTTTTTAAATTCATGGTAGCTTAGCACCTGATTTTTCACATAATGACTGCTTTCGTTCACCCCCTTTCTGGAGTATTCCTCCCAGTCTCTGGAATTACACAAAGCAATAACTTTATCTAAGGGTAGACTGGTTTCCAAGGTAATTCACAAAAACAACAAACAAAAAACCAGAAACTCTAACTTACATATTCAGACTTTTTTAAAGCTCAGTTACAAATCCCATTCATGGACAAGGAAATCAGAGGTCCTAATAATGTGTTGTTGTGAAGATCAGTAAATGTATCTGAAATCTGTTTGTGAAAGAAAAGGGTGAGAAAACTACCGTAATCTTTTTCAGGGGAATGTAAAAAGCACGGGTGGGAAACAATTGGGATTGGTTGGGTTTGGTTTGTTTGTCAGAAGTGTATAAAGGAATGCACCTTCTCTGACTTTTTGACCAATCAATATAAGGCAGAAGTAAAACTGGAGAGGTACTGTTTTCTGACTGCTTTGCACAGAGCTTGCAAACTGAAGTAGTAGTAAAAATAGACAGTGGTTTGGCCACGTGTTAGGAATATTGGCAAAGCCAAACTGGATCAGACCTGAGGCTTATACACTGTTATGTCATATATGCTAGTACCCAACTAGGAATGTCTCAATAATGTTAGGTGGCTTTGGCCGTTCAGTCTGGATCATATTACCTGATAGTAGGCAGATAACAAATAATTTGTCCCTCTTAATAGGGTATCATCAGTTTCTCTGTATGAGAAGGCAGGAGGGCTTCTGAAGTATGAAACTCTGTATTTAGCGTTGCTGTGACATGTTCATGTCTGCTTTCTTTTCTGTCTTGCTCAATTGTTTCTCTTCTTATAAGAAGACTCACATTTCTTCTTAATAGCTTTGTCATTTTAATAATTAGAGTTTTCCAGTTCCTTAAGACAGAAAGAAGTTCCTGAGGAGAATTTGTGAAGCTTGTTTAGGTCTTGCCCCTGCCTTTAAACTGTCTCTAAGTTTGGAGCAGGTTTGATATTTGTTGTTTTGGGTTTTTTTAATGAAAAGTGTAGCAGTCCGAAGGAAAATTCATTTGAGCTATATGAGGGTATTATTTTCTGTATCATGCATGCTGCTGTTTATCCTAGAATTTTGTTTGCCTCTTTGAAATGAGCTGAAGGCTTGAATTATCAGAAATCTATTGGGGGTTTTTTGAGCTACAGTGATTTAGGATATTCATTTTATTGTCATATGTTGAGCATTGCTTTATTTAGCCTAACTTCATATACAGTTTTGTTGCTCATTTACTTTGTTTGGATGTTCCTCAGAGTTCTTTCTAATACTATCTTAATTAGTTTTCTCTCAGCTTTGGTCCCAGGTGTTCGTTTTATTCACTTTCTGATAACCTGTGTCATTCTTACTGTTCTTCTGACTCTAAAAATATTTTTCCACTTATGCAGTGTCTAGAAATTAGTAATATCCCTTGAAATATATTTGATGCCAACTTGTGAGCTTTTACTGCAGTCCATACTAGGAATAAAATCCTACTAGAATTGCAGTGTATTCGAGGTTATGGGTATAATTTTTATGCTTGCATAATTAATGAGTTATGAAGAATTGTGTTCTGCTTGTGTAGTTTATATAAAAACTATGCTGAAAACCAACCAACACAGATCACAAATTAGCTCTGGAATGAAGGCAAAGAAAGTTAATGTCATTCTATATGGCACTCTAAGTACTTGAAAACTTGTAAAAGTTACATTGCTTTCTTTACTACTTTCTTGACACGCATTCATATTTTTTATTATTATTTTATTTGGCTTTTCTCCGAGAAAGTTTTGCTAGTTAAACCTCATATTGTAGTATTTCACTAATTTGTACTTAAGATTTCTGCCAGCAGCCTTGACACAGGCATGCATAGAGCCTAGTGACCTTGAGCCTTAGATTACAAACACTTAGAAATGTGTTTCCTGCTTGTGGTTGTTTGGGACATATGTCGTCTTTTAAGAGTATGTGTTTCTGAGAGCTGCTAAGCTATTTCATGTTTGAGTTCTTTCAGCACTTAAAAAAGTAAACCATGTGGACTAGGTGGCTGATTTGATTGATTGCTTTGTCATCTGCCAGTGTTTTTGATGTCTATTTTGACACCTCATTCTCTGATTAGTACCTTAATATCAGCACAAAGCATGTCTACTGTTGTATTTCCTCTCCTCCTCTTCTTTTTCTGGTCTCTGTGTTGAAAACCAATTCAAGTATATTGTGTATCATCACAGTAATATTATTCTTAATTCTGTTAACTCTTTAACAGGTCTGCATTTTAACTTTGATTGGCAGCTCTGTAGTAGCACAAACCAGGCAGAATACGCCAGTCAATTGTGATGTAGAAGTAAAATTGCATGTAATGCAATGATTTTGTTAGCCTTTAAATCACTTGCTATCCTCTGACTTCCATGTTTACTGGTTCTATATAACTACTTTTAGTTTTAAACAAGGACATTCCAGATTGATAGAGTCTAAGATAAAGTAATATTGAAGATTACTTCTAATTAACTTTTTCCTGAGAGCCATTTCTCTGACTCCAGCCTATATACAAAAGCAGAAGTGGCCCAAGGTACCATCTGTGGAGTGTGTGCTCGATGGGAAGGGGGGAAAAAAAAACAAACCACAGTCTTGCTGCACTGATTTGTTTTCCTCTGGCTTCAGCCAGTCAGTTGCTCAGAGTGTATTGGTCAACAGTAGGCAGTTCACTAGAGTTTTAAGCAAACTTAACTTGTGAAACAGATCAGTGTGTGGAAGTGCTTTTATTTACAGCCTGATAAAAAATAAATATGTTTCTTGTTAAATATTATGTGTAAAAAATGTTTGGTCTTATATTTTTTTTTGCTCTCTGTAGTGTTCTTTGAAAGTGTGAAATCAGAACTCAGGAATGGATCCTCAGAGTACTCTGATATTTCTGATTCAGAAGAATCTGAGCCTGATTGCACTACACAGGTATATCAAGAAAAAGTCACAAAAGTTAATGAAGCAATTAAATATAATTTTGCTCAATTATTTTCTGGTCAAAATTTATGTTAAAAGAGCAGTAACGAAGTGTTTTAATTCTTGTTCAAGTTTATACCTTATCTAGATGTTAGAATAAGTTATAGAAAACTTCATTATCTGGCTGCTTCTGCTTTCCTAAACTGCTTTGTCAGCATCTTTGACTCTGCAGGTTTCCTTTTAAAGACACGGAATCAGTAATTCAGAATTGATATATTTCTTCTTCATAGGAGAATGTAGCTAGTTTTGGATGAATTGTAATTGAGTGAAATGTTTTATTTTAATACCATTTACTCTCTTAGTTCCTTCTGTATTTTTCTACTTCTTAATTTGTAATAGTATGTAATGGAATCTTTTTTCCTGCATGTTTAAATTCATCTTTTGTAATTGTAGAATGGTTTGGGTTAGAAGGTACCTTAAAGATCATCTAGTTCCAGCCCCCAAACCATGGGCAGGGACACCTTATTTTGGATACGATATATCCAAAATGAACTGTCTCGGTAGCTTCTGAAGATGCTTTTTATGTTTTTATGTTGTTTTGTTAAGATCTTCTTTGGTACAAGATAATAGCTTTATTACAAACATTGAGTCATAGTTATAATTGAATTGCCCATTTGTGTAACTTTACAAGTGTCAGAGATTAACAAGATGCTCTTGTGAATGAAGCTATTGTATAAAAACATACCTTGGTGATACAATGCACTTCATTCATTCCACTTCTGGTTTTGATGATAGAGATAGTGGTATCAGTCTTGAAGAGTTATGATTCTTCCTGTCTTCCACTTTCTATGCTTTTCTTGAATGCCACGTACATTCCTTGGCTTGAAAAAATAAAATAAAATGCGGTGTTCTCTGTGATTGTTGAAAATAGATTAGTTTTAGTTACCAAGATGGAACATATGTATTATAGCCCTTGCTTCACATAAAGGCATATTCAGTCACATGTGGTTGCTCCACCTTTGAGAAGCTCCTGTCCACACAAGCTGTAATCTCAGCAAGAGCTGAAAAGCCTTCTCATTCATTAAATGAGGCTCTGCCCCTGTAAGAGAGGCAACAGCTGTTGTGAGTCTGTTCCTGTGGTGTTGCTGTGTTCTGGATTTACCTGAGACCTTCTGTCACTCATCACAGAGATGCTGCTTGCTGAAAGTTATCTTTTGTGAGAGCAGGAACCAGAAACAGTTAACTTGAGGCAGGATGTGTCCTATTACATGCAATAGGTGTCAATTCTGGCTTCTGCTTGGAATCATGCTTCCAAATTTTTTCCTCTACTTTGAATATTGAAAATAAGAATCATCAATGCACTCTTTAAAGAGAATACAATGACTTGTGCATGGTTTAATGTGTGTAGTGTTTTCTGTAAGAAAATGAATTTTGGAGATGATTTTTGCATCACTGGAGCACATCAGTGTTACAAAATTTGGATGTGTAGTATCTCAGGTGCTATATTCAAATTAACTGCAAAAAAAGTTGGATTTTTTACTTAGCATAAATTAAGGTCACGTCTTTATTTAGGAGTCATGGTGACCATTCTGCATACTGTTTCTTCTTGTTTCAGCAGAAGGATTCCTCCACAGAGGAGTCAGAAAGCTCAGGTGATGAAGAGAAACAGGAAGTAACATCAGATTTCAAAGAGGAATCTAAGGTCACAAGAGACCTTTGTCAAAATACCCAGAAGCCATCCAGAAATGAAACTCCCAGTAAAAAGTAAGCGCATCGAGGGCATTTGTTTTTAAAGTGTTAGATCTTTTCACATGTATTTGCAGTTCTGCTTTATAACAATGTAAAAGTAATTCCTTCAGAGAAATTTAGTGGTTTATTTTGAACTGCTTAATACTCCTTTTATTTTTCTAGGGAATGTCCTACCTCGACAAGTACAGAAGAAGAAGCTATTCAGGGCATGCTTTCTATGGCAGGATTGCACTATACTACATGTTTACCAGGTCATACTCAAAGCACAGACTGCACAGGTAAAAGAACCTCTCTTCAGGAACACAGAAGCTACCCCAGGAGTCGGCATAAAGACAGACAGCCATCTCAGAGCCACAAAACAATAGAATGTGGTAGGTTTCTGAATTAATGACACTGGTGCTCTCTGCTCTTGAACAAACTGCTCAGAATAAGCACTTAGTTACATTTTTAGATTTGTAGTTAAGTTTTTAAGTAAATGACACTGACATTTAAAAAGGGATGTTCTTTGTTTTGGGGTGGGTTGGTTTTTTGTTTGGCTGATTTTTTGTTTGGGTTTTTTTTTCTATAAATACATTAGTTCTGAAAACTGGGACAAATTTAGCTTCAGAGGTCATCAGAATAGATGGCAATTCAGATTGCCATCTTAAAGTTTTGTGGCATCCTTACAAGAGTGGCAAATTTATGCCTAGATTGAAAGCGTAGTCTCCTTATGGAAAGTGTCACCTCCTTTAGAAAAGATTGACAGAACCTTCACGGTTGAAGTTTTCATGGTATGTGTGTTGCTTAGATATCTGTAGGAATCTGCTTGGTGATTTTTCATGTGTCTTTGGCTTTATTCCTGAAACTCTGCTGTGAATGCAGTGTATTAAAGGAGATTGTAATCTTGAAGAGAAGAATTCGGAGGTATTTTTTTTTTGTTAGCGGAATTTTGATGTCTGTGGAAAAGAGACATCTGTTAAATGCATTTTGGGAATGACAGACAGCAGAACATTAATGCCTATCCCCTCAAAGGAATAGAAGTCACTTCTTGGAACAGAGAGATAGAAAGTCATTGTGTTTAAAAATTCTTTGCTTGGAAAGAAAATTGAAGAAGATTGTAACGTTGCTGATGTAAAACAAATAGAATCCCACCAACAAATAGGGTGCTACTTCAAGGAACTAATAGTGTGTTGATTTTGGTTTATACGGGTAACAGGAAAGCCTTATATGATGTCATGGACTGTGTCCTGGTAATTGATGTTATATGTTCTTAAAACCCACCAACCAAATAGATAAAACCACCATGAACAAAACCCTTAATCAGCAAACCACACAGACAGGTGGTCTCTGCCTTTCCATCTTTGGAACTTGATGAAAAATACAATGTCCAGGTTTCTCAGTTGTAGTGGGTTGACTCAGGTCAGCAGCTAAGCACCCACAGAGCTGCTTATTCTCTCCTTCTGCCCTGTGGGATGGGGGAGAGAATAAAAAGAGCAAAAATACAAATGTTCATGGGTTGGCATAAAGATAGTTTAGTAAGTGAAGGAAAGAGGTAAACAAACAAGTGGTGCAAAGACAATTGCTCATTACCTGCAAGCAGGCTGGCACCCAGTCAGTCTCGGAGCAATGACTACCTTGGAAGACTGCCTTCCCCACCAGCTTCTTCCTCTACTGTAGAGCAACTAAGAGCCGGTGAAGGGCTTGGAGAACAAGTCTTATGAGGGGCGGCTGAGGAAACTGGGGCTGTTTAGTCTGAAGAAAAGGAGGCTGAGGGGAGACCTTATTGTTTTCTACAACTACCTGAAAGGACACTGTAGAGGGGTAGGCACTGGTGTCTTCTCACAACTAACTAGTGATAGAACAAGAGGGAATGGCCTCAAGCTACACCAGGGGAGGATTAAACTGGACATTAGGAAAAGATTTTTCACTGAAAGTGTTGTCTGGCATTGGAACAGGCTGCCCGGGGAGGTGGTTGAGTCACCATCCTTGGATGTGTTTAAAAGCTGTGTAGATGTTGTGCTTGGGGACATAGCTTAGTGGTGGACTTGGTAGAGTAGGGTTAATGGTTGGACTTAATGATCTTAAAGGCCTTTTCCAACCTAGATGATTCTATGATTCTATCCCAGTTTTTATTGCCAAGCATGATAGAATCGTAGAATGAAACAGTTTACGTTGGAAAAGACCTTCAAGATCATAGAGTCCAACTACTAACCTATCAACTCCACTGCTAAACCGTGTCCCTGAGCACCATATCTACATGACTTTTAAACACATCCATGGATGCTGATTTAACCACTTGCCTGGGCAGCCTGTTTCATTGCTTGATAACTCTTTCACTGAAGAAACTTTTCTCTCCAAATTTGAATTGAATTGGTGTCTTGGGATACCCTTAATTTTACAAGTTAACTGTAGTGTATAAGTGTTTTCAGTGCAGACACTTCTTGTGTGAACTCATGATAAAAAGCTATGGTAGAAGACTGTAGTTTAACAAAGAAAGTAAGCTGTCTTCAACGTCAGTACTTTCAAATTTGAACAATTATATTTGTCTGACTTTTTTACTGTGATATATGAATCTTTAATTAGGTGAATTTATACTGTGAGATTGTTTTGCTCTTTATTGTGTAGAACCAAGCAGCTCTGACAAATTTTATTTTGTATATAGGAAATACTTCCATTGTATTTTCCTTTCTTTCTTGTTTTAATTTTAAAGTCATTTCAATGTATAATTAATTTCATATTGCTAATTTTTTATTTCAAAATTTAAGCTTGTTGAACTTCTCTTTAGGTAGGTCTGTGAAAGAAGAGGAAGGAGACTTGGGGACTTCAGCATGGACTAGACACCTGAGTGAACCTTCGAGGATTATCCCTCAGGTATAGCAATACTTTAAACATTTTGAACACATTTTTATAGGAAAAAGAGATCGTGAAGCTGTAAGTACAGACAGTACGGTAGACAGGTATTTCCATGCCGCATATCTGATAATAGATACCTCTGGGTCTGGTAACAGTATATTTTTGTCATGCTTTTTTCATTGTTGTTGTGTTGGGTTTTTTTTCCTTTCAAATTCTCTTCTGTCATAGTGACTAGTATTAAGATGTTCAGGGCAGTATCTTGAAAAATAAAAAATACTTTACTGAAAAAAAGAAGTTAATTTACATTCAGTCTAATTGGGGAAGGACTGTGTTGCTTATTCATTGTTATTCCCAACCAGAACATCACAACAAGTGGAACCTGTTGAGAGTATTTCTAGTAAAGACACTTGCGTAGGAAATTGGTGCTGCCAAACTGATACAACCTTTTAACAGCCAGCAGGTTGAAAAATATTTTTGCTCTCTAATGTCCAGGTGGAATCCAGCAGGAATATTTAAATGAAAGGTTGTGTGTCTTACAGTCTAAACTTTTTTTAGTATTTGTAAACCTGTCTATATTAGAACTATTAGAACAATTAATTAAATGGAACAATTGAAGTTTCAAAATAACAGTGCTATTTAATAGCTGTATTTTAACTGCATGCTTTGTAGTGTTTTGTTGTTGGGTTGGTTTTTTTTGTAAGACTATCTAACTACATGGTATTCCTTACAGTTTGTAATTTTCAGTTTAGCATTTGTTTTCTCAACAGCTGCATATTGAAAACAAATTGCCTGTTTAAGTAGTCAGTGGTTATGGTATGGCTTGCTATAGCAGCCAGGTTAATCAAGAGCAATAGCATTTGTTTCGATCACAGTCAACTAAAACCATTAAGCAGAGAAACTGAGTATACAAGTATGTGTAATTAATCTACAGCATTGCCCTTAAGTGTGTGTGGAAAAATGTGCATGGAGATAGTATATTGTATCTTATTTTTAAGAGAGAACTATACCAAAAGAAATGATAGAATCATAAAATGGTCAGACATGGGTGGAAGTGAAATGTCTTTTTTCAAAGATACAGTGATATCACCAGAAAAACTGGAGTTTTTGTCTAGACTATAATTTGTAGCCGGAAGGTATTAACTTCTACTTTTTTCTTCTCATTTCCATACTAGGATACAAGTAAAACTCAAAAATACATAAAGGCATCAGAAGCTAATCATAAGGTTCAGGACAACAGAAATATAGTCCACAACAACAGCTTGAGTTTTCAGCATGGGAAGTATACACGTGACTCCAACCTAATTCAAGGAGAATGTCGGCTGAGTGATGGCAGCCTTAGCCCTGACAGGCTGTATGGTGAAACATCCTTGTCTGTACCACTTCATCCAACAAAGAGGCCGGCATCAAATCCACCCCCTATCAGCAACCAGGCGACAAAAGGTAATGTTTGTCCTCTTGCTGGAGTGAAAAGTATTAAAAAATAAAATAAAATAGAGCTTGTAGGCATCAAAAATTGCCCTTACCTGTAGAAACTGAAAAAAAAAAGACGTTGAGAAATAGTTATAGAATGGGCATCCTGCAGACACACAAATTTTGGCACAGAATGCGTGGAGGTGGAATTAAGAATGATCTAGATGTGTGTGTGACCAGATGAAACTTTCGTAGTTACTGTTGCACCTCTGCAGGTATATCTGTTATGCATTTATTATAGGGTACAGAACCACAACTATACTCTGAAACACTGGCCTGACTGAATCAGATTTGTTTGTTGAAGTGAAGGCTTAAAAGCTGTGACACTTCAAAAAACAGTCTGATGATTGTACTGTTTAGTTTTTAGTTTCTAGTTCATTTTCTGTAGTTTACTCAAGGGAATAATTTACTAGAGCAAAATTCAGGAAGCTGAGTTTAGGTTCTCCCCTTCCACACCCACTGCCCTTCCCCAGACTGGAAACATTTGTAAATAGTGTAATCACTTTATTTATGATAATGCCAGCCAGAGTTTAGGGAAAATAATTCCTGGGGTTTTTTACAATTATGATTGCCCTGTATGTTTGCTCCTGAACAGATAAATGATGAGTGGTGGGGTTTTTTGTTGCTTATTTTTTCTTTTCTTCATTTTGTTTTGTTGTTTGGTTTGTTTTAAACTGATTGAGGTGAAAATTTTGCCTGCTGCAGCTTGAAAGTTGAATTT
The DNA here is from genome assembly GCA_025331215.1 of Actenoides lindsayi. Taxonomy (NCBI): domain Eukaryota; kingdom Metazoa; phylum Chordata; class Aves; order Coraciiformes; family Alcedinidae; genus Actenoides; species Actenoides lindsayi. Next base: position 58,119 of record WTSP01003337.1, read on the forward strand.
CATCTTTATTCTATGATGACAAAAGTGTGTTCTGAAATTCCTGACTGAAGTACTTGATTTCATTTTTCAGGCAAACGTCCAAAGAAAGGAATGGCAACTGCTAAACAGCGCCTTGGGAAGATCTTGAAGCTGAACCGGAATGGCCATGCACGCTTCTTTGTTTAATGTAGCTGCTACTTCTACTACTGCTGTCTTTCCTACACAGACCAGTATTGAGGTCAACAGAGCCTGGAGCTTCTGTTATTCCTCTGCTTGAAGCAGACTTGCATGTACCATATAAAATACTGCCTGATGAACAAAAATGAGAAAGAAAGAAAAAGAAGAAAAAAAAAAAAAAAGAGGAAAAGAAAAAAAACAAACCAACCCAATGCTGCATTTTCACTGTGCCACACCTGCTCAGCAATAACCATACGGGAATGGGGGAATCTTCAGAGAGACATGGACTGTGAGATATAGTCTCTCATCAGGGCTTAAATATCATTTGTTGCTGGTAGTTTCTGATCTAATTAATGAGGGGAAGTTGATGAAGGTGGCTTATCAATAATTTATTTCTGTTAGATTTTTGACAACTTTTAAATTCATTTAAAAAAAACTATTTATTTGGAAGACTTTTTTTGTGGGGTTTATTAATTTAGATTTAAGAATGTGAAAGGTTTTTTTATTGTTTTGATAATGTATGTTTGGTGCAGTGGAGAGCCACATTAATTGTGATTAGTCTGGACTCAAATTTGATATTCAGGTTGTAGTCTTAAATAGGGGTGAGATGCATTATTAATTATTTTTTAAATTAAGGCATATGGAATCTTTTTTTTTTTTCCTGCTTTTTGTAAGCTATTGGCTGGGCTTCTATTGACTTGCAAGTTGCATATTCTCTGCCAGCTTGATTACTTTTTGACCTGTCCTCTTTCAGTACAGATTTATTTATTTGATGGACTAGAAGAGACTCCTACAGAATCTTCTTATGTCAGTCCAGTAGCTAACTTATTTTAAATGGCACCCCTTTCCTCCAAATTGGAATGTATTCTTTTCCTCCTGATAAACTGTCTGTGATGATTTTCTTTCGGACAGGTTATTTAAGAGTTGGTACAAAGGAGGGAAACACACATCTTTTTGGAGGAACGGGGACATCAGTTAAGATAAATATTTCTTCAGAGCAATTACTCTGAAATAACTCATAAGATACACATTGCAGTCTTAAGATTTGGTGTATTACTTAATGTAGCATGGAAGAAGCATTAAAATATTACTGTTCTTTAAACACATTTTACTGAAGAGTCAGGAAGGCAGGAGAATGTGTGTTACTTTCAAAACTGGGCAAGACAGCCAATTAAGTCTTAACTGGTGCATATATAAGCATTAAGTAGCTTACTGGTATCAGAATGATCATTTGTGTCAGGCTTCGTACAGAGCTCATAGCAAATGCTGATTCTGAATTATTGTAAATAATTTTGATTTAAAATTTGTATTTTTCTGTAATATAAAATTAAATATTTAACTTTTAGGGGATGGGGGATGAAGGCAGAAAGGGGGAATAATTTTACTTGATTCTGGAAAAAGGGCATTTTGAAGGGTCCAGCCGAAACGTAAACATTAATATGTTTGTGACAAGGATATTGTTGGTTGGTTGATTGAGGTTGTTTTAGTTGCTAAGAGTAAAAATACTCAGGCGTAACTATCCAAGTCATTGAATTGATTTCACTTTCTATATCAGTTTTTCCTTCCTCCATATTCTATACTGGAATTGTTTTCTCTTGTTGTGGTTTAAAAACACATCCAGGTGGACCTTTCCAGAATATTTGTGCAGGTTTTTTTTTTATCTAGGCTAGCTTATGAATGCTTTTACAAATTTATGGAAAGAGTTCTGATGTCAGGTGGTTTTGACTGTTGCAGGGTCAAAACTAGATAGCACAATGTTATCCTTTTTCTAAATTGAGAAACATCAAAATGTAATGAAATTGCAAGTAAGTCAGGTAGCTTTCATGGCTTTACTTCCTCTGGAGCTTGAAAATTTTAACTTAAGAGTGGTTTTTGCAGCCGTGCTTTTACATTATATTGTCTTGACTTTATAGTTTTGTGTGTGTGTGTATGGATGAATTTTTTTTAAACTTTTTTTTTTTGTTTGCTAAAATTGGTTTCACAAAAGCATGTTCTCAGTTGTCTTTTTGTGATTT
>WTSP01003337.1:61528-85789 GCA_025331215.1 Actenoides lindsayi
AGAGAGGGGGGAGGGGTGGGGGCAGGAAGGAAAAAAGTCTCCTGGTAGCTCATGAAGAGGATGTGGTGACCTCACTTGTTTTGTGTGCTTGTATGTAGGAATATTTTTATTGTGTTCTAGATGAAAATACTACTGCACCAATCTTTCTGTAGATGGACTGAACCTTATGTTGTTGTAGTGGAGAGAAAAAGCCCTATTTTTTTCCTTGCTGTCTCACTTAAGGTGGAAGAGGGAGTAGGGAACACTGACTGGACAACAAAGAGAATTAAGCCTACTATGGTAACATGTTTTCAAGGATGATCTTTTTTGAAAAGTCTTAGAACTTGGATTTGGCATAAAAATTAATTTTTTTTTCTAGACAGAACAATAAGACATGAAATATTTTAGGGGTTTTCCCATTCTCTTAAGTTCTCACGTTCCTGCAATTGAAAAAAAAGAAAAAACATGAAAATGGAAAGACCACCTAGAAATCATATCAAAGACTCTTCCAGCAACTTTCCCTTTTCTTCTCCTACTATACTTGCTAATAAACCCTGGCTACAAGGTAGCCTTTGTTGACCTCTGAGGTAGATTACCTATGCAACCTATAATACTCTACATGAATCCATTCTTAAAGGCAATTTTGAAAGGGTTAGATGTTGAGAGTTAAAATTGTTGCTTTCTGATCACATGGGGGGGTTTGTGTTTTGGTAGTTAAGTGCTTGTCTTACCTTTAGTAGAGATATAAAGAGCACAGTGTCATGATAACATTTTAGAAGCTTCAGCTTTCCCTAGGCTTTGCTCTATGGCATAAGCTGCCTTCATTCACAAGGCCATGAAGTTTTAAACGTTGAACATTTTTGCAGGGTTTCAGAGCCAGAACGTGAATCTTGCTCACCCCCTGTTTGGTAATTGTGGAGGCTAAGTGGAACTGAAGCTAGAACAACCTGGTACTGCAAGTGTGTGACTAGTACCCTCTTTAGGCTCCACATGCTCACCTATCCCTTCACACCCCCAGACCCCCAAATCTAGCGTCTTTGCAGAGTTTCATTCACATGATACTTCCAGACCATTAAAAGCTGTTCATAGCTCTGGGGTTGAGTGAACCCAGAGTTACTCTTTCACAGAGAAATATAAATGGAACCAAGGGCCTTACTATTTGTGGTTAAACAAGATTAAAAGCTGCAACATCCATTTTTCCAAAAGAACCCACAAAATCCTCTTAATAAAAAACCCACCCTAGTAACCCTCTTTGTGGGAGCGTATGAGTGATAAATCCTGCAGTGGATGGGAAATATTAAGTAGCACTGATAAGGAAATGCACGTTCTTCATAGGCTGTATTTCCATTTGGGAAAAAAAAGACTTTTTCTACTTTTAATATAAATTAAGCCATAAGAGTTTCATGCTGTGGGAAGGGAACGAAAGGGATCACTTTAAGAGATTATATTGATATGTATTGTCACTTCTGCTGGGAAATGTCTATTGCTGCCAATGCTTTGGTGAATTTTTTTTTTTTTTTAAGAAAAAAAACAAAACACATGGAATTTGAAAAAAAAAAGGGGGGGGGGTTCTAGTTCTTGGCTATATTTTACTAGTTTTGTAGTAATGTTTTGCTGGCCCGTTTTGTCTTTTCCTCTCCTTTTTCTACTCTCATAGTCTAATTTCTATCTTTGCTTCTAATCTCTCTGAAAATATTTAGCTTGTCTGCTCAGTAGGGGTCGGTGTATGTGTGTCTTCCTTTTTACAGAAACGCACTACTGTGTTAAGTATTTGGCTGGGAAATGGGATGCTGCAGCTTTAAGAGCATTTTTTTCAATTCATAACAGTATTTCCCATCCTCTTTTGCCTGCAGGCAGGGAAAGTGTATGTACAGTATTTATTTTGTTTTGATTTTGCTTTAAATTTGTAAGTTTCTATAAGTAGTTCACATTGATTATTCTAGGGGAGGACAAGTGGCTTTGTTTAAATTTGTATTTGATATTCATAGTTTCCACTTTCTGTACTTTAAAATACTGAAATTAAAAAATTGTATTGCTTATGTTTTGATTTTAGCACTCTAAAGCGTTTAATTTCTTCACACTTTTGCTCATTTGCTTCACTGTAAATGCAGAAATCTGTACAGAATATTGTGAGGAGAGAAATGCTTTTCTAGATCCAATCTCTGTGCCCTTTAATTGTCACATTTTAAAGAAGACATTTTCTGGAAAAATGTGAGCAGGAATATTCTCGTACTGGTGTTCGTTTTGTTTGGGGTTTTTTAAAATTATTTTTTCGAAGTGCAAATCTCATTTCAATCCAGGGATATTATATGGCAAGTAAATGCATTTTGTGAAGATGTCTATATATTCTTTTTCAATCTTAATATGAAAGGAAGGTGGAACTGTTTGTGATCTGTCACATTAGCAGATCTAGAACTGTAAGAAGGGTGTCCAATGTTATTTTCCTGTTCTTGCTCTTGATTTTTGTTCAGGTTTGTCTCATGTTAACTGATGGCTGACTCATCTCTTGATTACACACATACACACACACACCCCCAACACCTCCTTTCCCCCTTTAAGTGTATGCTGTTTCAGGAAGAGATTTCTTTTTCACACTTGCATGTATTTTGGCATACTTGCTTTTATCCTGGATGATTTCTTCCACCACATGTCATCTTCTGTTTTACAGTTTTCAGTGCTCCCTATTTTGACTCTGTATGGCAGTACAGTGTTTGCACATGGGTACTCTACTTAGGGGTAACAGAAGCATTACTGTGGTGCACTCCCAACTTTGTGTAATGAGATTTCTTCTGCAAATAGTGCTCCATGCTACTGAACTACTTTAGTTCTGTGATGGGCAGATGCTTAGATTCCAGTGATGGTTTTTTTATGAGAACCTTAGATAAATGATGGAGCAATGACATTGGAAGAACGAGGTTGTAAAAGGTGTTTGATTTGAGCATCCTCTGCACCTGTTCAAGTTTACTTCTTAGCCTGGCTTTTAGTTACAGAGTATTTATGGTTGACTATAACGACTAGGAGATATGTTCATGGACCAGGACTTCATGGTGCCAGGTGCTTTACGGACAATGAAGAAGAATGCTGACCTCATCAAACCCTGTGCTGCCTAAGTATAAGACTGAAGTAGTTTGAAAGACCCCAACGAACTACTAATCTCTGTGGCCTAAAGTTCAAAATAGTGTTGTAGATTTTGGGCTCAAAAACTTCTGTGCTGTTTCAAAAACAAATTTAATTTGAGTGGAGTAAAAAATCATGAGGGGAAAAAAAAATCATTAGTACAGAGGTTGTAGATTAAATATATGTCCAGAAAACATTTCCTGCTGCATTTTGACATGCCTTTACATCTTTTCCATTATTGTCTTAAAACTGCTTTTAAATTTGGTTAGCCAAAGATTTGCCGAAGGTCTGAAGAACTGTTTCTCTATCAGAGCAACCACATGTTTGGAAAAAGTCTTGATCACTGTGATTGAAGAACAACACTACAACCTACACATTTCCATCGGACAGATTCGTATGGATTTGTCACACTGAGCTCACTGCTCATGCTAATGTTTTGGTCTTAAAAAAGTGGTAGAAAAGAGAGCACCTCAGTGGGCCACAAATACAAGTTTCATACCCATATAAAAAGTATATAAGCACCTTTACTGTTGTTCCTTTTGTTTTTGCTAGCTAGAGTCCAGAGCTTTTTTCTGTCATTGTTGTTCTGTGGCTAATAGGTAGGATAATAAACTGGAAAATATGTGAAATGCCTCTTCAGTGCTGCTTTAAATGCTAATGGATAGTCTTCAGCACTTGGAGCCATATTTCCCATTAGAAGTCAGTGTTCCTGTTTTTCTGCTTTTCTGTTTGAGGAGGATGGGAAAATACTTAACTGGATTGTTGTTTGCTAATGGACAGGTGGATTTTAAAGATTTCAAGGCTACCAAGTACAGCAAAGGAATTCAATTTCTGAAATCAGGGAATGGGCAAGATACCCTTCTTGGTATCTGAAGACTAAAGCTCTTGCTTTTGGCTTTGGTTTTGTGTTTGTTTTGGGGTTTTCTTTTGGTTTTTTGTTGGTTTTTTTTTTTTTTTAAATCAACAGTATTCTACTGCATTTGAGGTAGAGTATCCCCTTGTGAAGTGCCTACAAACTTGTTTTTGTGTGTACATATAGTGAAGTTCAACTCCTTCTCTAGAGAGTTTGTCATGATCTGCTTAAGTTGTGAAGCTATTGTGGTGGTGGCTCATGGGTTAACACATTCAACCAATCCTTTTCTTGTTTGTTTTGTTTAGATATAACTTTGGACTCATGATGGAAACCTGAGTAGTAGAATGAATCTGGTGAAGTCTATCATGCCAAGTGTTGATTTCTATAGAAACATTTTTTTTTTCTTTGTATAGAAGTATTTCTCCTGGGAGCTCTTGAAATTACACTTTTATTGCTGGTAAGTGATGTCAGCTCTCTCAAGCCAAAAGTTAATGAGGACTGAAACTGTAAAGCCAGAATATTATTGTTACTCCTTCTGATACAACCAGGAATTTTAAATGCCTTTATTTCTACAGTGGTCAATGACTAAAGTCTTTGCCTGCAGAGGAAATAGCTGGTGATCAAGACAGTGAGTAAAGTCTGTCATTGCCAGAGCTCACAGTATTCCACCAAACAGCCGGCTTAATAGGACAGTTTGCTTTGTCTAGATGAAGGTCTGATTTCTCTGAAGCCAATTATATTCAGTCTTTAGAATAAGTGCTGCAAATTTTTCAAGAACTGTGTTTGGCTTAATAGATCTATTTATCTGTACTGCTTCTGCTGTATTTGCTTTGGTCTTGGAAAAAATACTTTACTTTGGAACGTATAAGTCAACTAAAAGAACAGTATACAAAGAGTCTGCTTGTTTGTGATGCTTTGCCCTAAAGTTTATTTCTCATAAGAAATGTTTTATTTGCTGTAATGAGTGTGAGTAAAGTTTCTGCCTATACTTGGGAGAATGTGATATTTATCTGGAAGAAACGTTTGCCTTTGAATCGTACACCCTGGTGGTAAGTCATAGAGATACAAGTCAGCTTTTTGTTCCAGTAAAGCCGAGAGCCCACAGAACTCTAGAAGCTGATACTCTGATCTCCTAAAATAGTATCTGGGTTGTGGAAATGTGGTTTAACTAGGCAGCTTTTTCGGGATAGTATTAATTTGAAAAAGATGCTATATCATGTGCTTCATTCTTGAGTTGGTGATTTCCAGTTACAGAGATTTTGCTTTTTTAGGGAAGATCTTTAAATAGATCAGTTACAGGTCTGGCCCAGTAATGATTTTCCTGTGCTTGACCCGCACTTGTAGAAGTTGTTTGGAATTCCATTGTGTGGTGGTTACTAAACAGAGCTCTTCCCATGTGCTTAAAGTGCTGCTTCCCAAGCGGATGCTAACATATGTGTTCCAGCTGAGTTATAGCTGTCGAAGGAGAGCATTCAGAGAGTGTATTTACCATGCCTGCTGTCCTAAAAGTGGTGTCAGAACCAGGTGGCTCAGATAGGGTTTTTACTGAGAGGAACCCTTTTGCTTCTGAGTCCATCCACATTCAGTCCAGGTCCACTGGGAAAGAAAAGAAGAAAAATCTGTGAGCTGTGCATTGTGCTACTGCAAAATGAGTTGATCATGTTCCAGACACTGCTGGACAGCTGTGCCTGTCATAAAGCCAAGCAGCACAAGTGATACTGAATTGCCATAGTCTTAGGAGGGAGACCAAGCATTAAATGGGACATGGCATCTGGGTGATCTCTTTCTCCCCAGGCTTTTGCAGCAGCTCAGAGAGGAGAGATTCGTGAGATGCTTGGGAAAATGAAAAAACATTGTGTAACATACCTCTTCTGTGGCTACATCAAATTATTTTAGGTACTGGTTCTGTTGATCCCTTTTCAATACTGAGAGCATTTCACTTCAAGGAGTTCAGTTTGCACAGAAAGTAGAAAGAGATTCCATGTTATCCCACATGACTGAGGTTTCTAAGGGCAAGTGACACGTATTAGACCAACTGACATATTTGGAGAGCAGGAGATAAAGGTCATGTTTAACGCTCATGGTTCAGCTGTAAGATGCTTCTTCACACAAATCTTGCCTTGCTTCTGTACTTGCAATACAGAGCCACTGCTATAAACTCGTAGCTTATAGGGTGTTTCCGGTAATGTTGCCATTAGTAGCTTCCTTATTTTAAAGAATGTTTTAAATAGCACTTACTTTAGTAATGGAGGAGAAAAATGATGTTGTTTGGATGGATTGAATGCATAATATATGTAGTGTCTGGGAGGAGATGTTAGGAGTAAGGCAGAATTCCCTGAGGTTAATGTGTTCAATACATCAAAAAGCCACAACAACTTCAAAAAGAGAACCATTCACAAGATTACAAAATTGAGGAAGTCAGAAATGCTTTAGCAGGTCAAAGGATCTATATATGTATTTTTTTTACTACACTCAAACTGTCTTCAACCATGGCAAGTACAGTATCAAGTGTATGTTTTTATGTATAAACACACATGGATATGGTTATTGCCCCGTGTTTTCTATTGCCTCTAATTTCAGATCATTTTAAACAATATAGAATGTCTGCTACCAAACTCCAGTAATATTTTTTTTACAATGACTATGATTAAAGGAATGTTTTCACTAATCCTTTTATTACACATTTTAATTTACAACAAAACAGTGCTGTCAATACTCACTAAATTTTACAGTTCATTGCTTGAAGAAAAAACAGAGTAGCATTTTGTGCCAGGCTGTTGTGTGTGTTTCACTGAAAAGGAACTGGGAACAGCACAAAAAGAAATCTCTCATCTGCTAAATGTTCAGTGGAGTCTGTACCTCCAGTCAATTAGCCAAAGCAGTAAAGCATAGGTTATAGTCTAACCTGAGATTTTAAAAGACTTTTTGTCGACTAATCAAAATGTACGTAGTGGTAGAGAATAGAAGGGCTACCATATGTGTGAAATGAGGCAATTCCTTCCACCTGCATGGAGGAGTTACACTGGATGTACTGGATTTCATACTGGAAATACTTGGACTGTTGCGTGATAGAAATGGCTGCAAGTAATAGGGCTGAAATTTCTGGCTAGAAGCACCATGTTTTTTCTAGGAAAGAATCTGCTTAGATTTGCACACCTTGGCTACAGTCCTACCCTTAATTTCTTACCAGTTCAGCTGCTGAACGTGCATGCACTGGTTTTTAATGGGATCTAAATTAATGCCTTGGTTGATACAGTGACATATCTTTTTACTGTGTAGCTGTGCTTCTAAGGGTTTTCAGGTGATGCTGCAATTTGCTCTTTTGGGGTCCTTGATCAAAGACATGATGATTCAGAACTCTCATTGCTCTCCTGGAGGAAAGTTGTCTTGGTGCATTAGTCCAGCCTGCTGTGGGAAGGAGGCAGGGTGATCCTCTGCTGACTGGGAGTTGCTTTCTGTGCAGGAATTCATGTAAGGGGAAGGCTTTGGATTGTGCTGCTACATCTTAACCTTTGTTTTGCTAACGTGATGAGGGCCTCTGGGTTGTACTGGTGAGTGAAGGGGTCGGCAAGGGTCAGAGTAATTGGCCAGTCAGGAGAGGAACATGTGCCCTTTAGGACGCTGAAGCAGCAGCCTGCACACATCACTGGGGCACCTCCAAAAGGCAGTTTTGCTGGTTGACATGTTAGTTCCTGTGGGGCTGTTCTTCTTGCTTCCTATGTATTCAAACCCTGACAGCCCATGTGGTGAAGAGCATGGAAGTAGTGGGACCCCCAAAGATGGGCATCACTGCTTTCCCCTGTGTGAGTGGAGGAGCAGTAGCCAGACTAGGGTCTGACCAGTCTTACCAGGGTCATCTGAGAGGAAGGCTCCCATTCTCAGCCAACAGCCACTGGGGACTGCTTCCAGATGGGGAAGGCTTCCCTGGATGAGAGGCCTCCCCATCCTTTGCACATACATCAGTTTTAGAGAGGTTAAATACATTTCTGTGATAAACAGGACAGAGGATTATATGGAGGTAGCGAAGCTGATACCTGGAGTGGTGTGAACTTTGATATAAATGCAATCCCTGGGGTCAGCTTGATTTTTGAGTATTTTGAACTATTATTTAAATCTTTTCCAAATCAGTCTCTCACTTACAGTACTGGTGTAATATGAAGTGAACCCTTCACTTTTGCAATTTTGGAAAAGCTTTTTTTCTAAACCATTGTCATTTTGCTGTTTCTTTTCTCAGTTGTTACTTTGAGTTAAATTGAGTGGGATGTAGCTTTGCCCAATGTTTCAGTTGTCCAGAAATGCAGCAGCTTCGCCTGTAAACACATGTTATCACTGCAGCACTAAATCCTCAGTGTTTCAGTGACTGCAGTAACAGGACGGAAGGAGATTGAACAGACACATTTCCGTTCTATAAAAGCATCTAAACTAAACATCTACGCCATGTGACCTCCTCTTTGAGAATTACTTATGATCTCTAGAACTCTCAGCTTGAATTTATTTATCAGCTGCCAGGAAGACCGGACTATAATGGCTCCAGATTCTGGTTGATTTTTACATAGGATTTGAGCTGGAGGATATTTAACAATTTTTTTTAATTTTTTTTTTAATTCAGTTCATTTCACTACTTATGTTTATGCTTATATATGCTGTTGCAACCAAGTTTAAGGCAAGTTAAAAATTACAAGTCTGAAAAATCTTAACTGGATTATTTCTATAGACTTTTAGTTTTTATAGCTGAAGGCTACAAAATCTTACTAGGATTTTAGGGAGCTATATTTTTATTTTTTTTTTTCCCCCTTCAGTTTTTTTTTGGCTGTGCTTTGCAGTGTTTCCGTATTGAAATATTTAGTCCTTTTCACTGATGTAATTCTCATATGTAAATTAAGATATCTCTGGCCCTCCATTTCTACATTTTTCAAATTCTCCACATCTTTTTTTTTTTTTTACATTTCTGGATGCAACTGTTGCTAGCAGATTTTCCTGTTCTCTCAAACAGTATCGATGTCTTAAGGTGCTAATTGATGATACAGTGCAAGCCCAAAGGTTGCCATGCCTGTGAATAGCCACTAAAAGTCAACAGTCTAAAGGCCTTTCAAACCAACACTATCAAGATCATCATCAATAACAGTAATAGCTGGGAAATTAAAAAGGTGTAACAGTAAAATTTAGAAAAGCAAGCTTTTCTCTCGTGGAGACATTATGGCAAGGGACTTCCAGATGACTTTCAAACATATGACCTGCATCACTGTGAGTTCATAAGGTATGTTAGAGGTATGCAGAAGGCAAGATAGGTATTTGTGTGCATGTGTGTGCAGCTCATTTAATCCACGCTTATCCCAGAAGTGGGGGTTGGCTGCTGAGGCAAATACCGTCTGCACAAGAAACACAGTCTGACACAGGGACAGGCTGTGCCTCTGATCTCTGGTGTAATCCACTTCTCCCTCTGCATGACAGTACCTGAGCAAACTAGGTTTTGGAAGCCCCATGGTCTGCACTTCTTATGCTGAATAAGAGGTGGTGATCATGTAGAAGCAACAAAGAAAAAAAAAGGAAGGGATTCTGAAGGTAATGGGAAAAAATGGATTCTCTGATATTAAGTAGATCAGCTGTTGTACAATTCCATGCCAAGTTATCAGAAGGATATCCTGAACAGAACACTTCTAAAATGAGCCTTCCTAATGCTATATTCTAGGTTCTGACATGAAGCATTTGGGCTGTGTACTGAAAACAGTCAGCATTAACAAAGATTTCTACTAGGCCACCCTTAAGAAAGTTGTCTAATGTCCTGTTCTGAAAATATCAAAGTATGTCAAGTCAGCTTCTGACAGCAAGGCTCTGAGCAGAAGCAGATCTGACACCAAGATTTTGCTTCTGCTACCTGGCTAGTAAATTCATTTAAATGAATTCATTTATTTACATATTCATATCTTGCTATAACTTCTTATGAGATCAGAAGATACTCTGCAGTGCCATAATGCCATCATACCATATACTAACAGCCAGCTAGAAGGGGAGTGGAGACCACTGCTAGTGATGGTCTTTGCAAAAATTCTCGTATTCTTTTCTTCCCCACCTTTTGTTTCACTTACTTGTTACTGCTTGGTCTTTGCAGTGTAGCCTTTCTGGAACAGCAGCTGTTGGCTGCTAGATACTTGTGTAGTGCCTAACAAACTGATGTGCTTAACACCTTGAGGCAGGATTATTTATAATTTAACTTTCTGTGATATTTTTACATATGCTGAGTGGAATAAAATTTCCGCTTCTATCAATTCCATCTCAATCTGAAAAAATGATATGGATAACTCTCCTTCCTTTTTCCTTCTTCCTGCCCTGCAGGGTCCTCGTGGAGAAGGCAGTCTTCAGGAGATGTAAATAGTTAGGAAGGATGCATTTCTTTGACTGTAGGTCATACAAAAGAGTGGAGTCTTCATCAAACAAAATTATTTCTTCTGCTAGGAGCAAAATGTGAATCTCTTGATTTTTGTTGGGAAAAAAAATATCCATGTCAAGGTGTAAGGATGTGTTCATTTCCTTTAGCCACACCTGCAAGTAGTGAGGAATGAAAGCCTCTCTGTCACTCTCAGAATATATGGTTTATTTTCTGTTTCCATTTTAAAACGTGTTTCTTGAGTATGGAAGAAGAGAGAAATGTCCAAAAGCTGCGCTTTTATTTTTGAGCTCAAACACAGGAGTAATTAATACAATATTAATGACCACCAGGAGGAGCTCACGATACAGCCTGCAGCATTAACGTCCTGCCTCTAAGCTTGTCAGAATTTCACCGAAGAAGGAACTTAAGTCAAAGCACAGCACGGTGAGGGCAACCATCCCCTTAAAGCTGTAAGCGCTGGCATTTGACATAGGAATGCACAAAATCAAACTACATGTGGAAAAGGCAGAGTGCTCCAAAACAGAGTGCAGGTGGAACAACTTGCCACGGGCAGATGCTGAGAGGTTAGAGAACATGATGATCCATCATGCTGCGAATGGACCTCATTTATGCAGGGAATCCCAACCTCAAGCTTTACTTTCAAAAATCTCTGTTTTTCCCTTGTTGAAAAAAGTAAGCATAAAGACCAGCTGGCAACCAGAAGCGGGGGGAGTGCTCACATGATAGAGTGCTTTTTAAAGTTTTACTAAAGCTCTTTATAGGCGGGTCAGTAACTCCACTCTGCTTGCTAATGTGAATGTTCCCAGCTATCCAAGGGAGGCAGAACAAATCTGTGAGTAAAAGGCTGGTAGTTTTTATTGTGGAAGAGAGGCTTGATTTCAGAAAGCACAGATGTTTACCTTGCAGCTGCTAAGACGACTCTGTCCAGGACAAAATAGGACAGAGCTACCAGTATTGAAATTGCTGAGGAAATAATTTTAACAACTTTCTGCAAAACTCCAGAATGAATGAGAAGACCCCACTGTCTGCCACATCTGTTTTGCTCTCTCTCTATTTTTGTACTCTTTTTAAAATCCAGTATTTAACATTGCCTCAAGACTAACCAGTTCCCATTTCACTGAGGCAAGAGACTAACGTCTGTAACCCAGTGACTGTGGGCATCTTTCTTCTTGCTAAAATAAATTAATACTGAACACAGTCTTTTTATCACTGCCATGTTCTTATCAGACCAGCTCCCTTTGTATTCCTTCCTTCCCCAGCCATTGTGGAAACAGACATCCTGCCCAAGGCATCGAAATCTACAATCTGCTGCTGCTTCTATGGTGCCTCTGGATTTTTGCCAATGGCCCCTTGAGATGGTCCCAGATGTGATTGCTTTTTCTGTGCTACCCTGAAAATATCCGGTGAAAACAAAGGGCTGCACTCACCACAGTTACCGCTTTGGAGGCCAGCACTTCCTCTGCTGTCAGGGATGTACAGTAGGAGATGTTAGTCATGATGAACCCCAGAGAAACCATGGCTAAAATTACAGGGTCACAGTCAATGGGATAATCCTACAATAGAATAAAGCCAATCTTTTTATTGCATCTTTCAGCTGGTCCTTGAGTTTACCTTCATGGGAACCATGAACCCAGGAGACGTGTATGAGATGGTCTTTCCCACAGCATTCTTCTGTGGGTAAAATGCAGATTCCTTGCACCTACGTTGTGTGTAGAAGGAGATTAGGTTTTTGTACTGCTTTTCTTCAGGAGAAGAAAACCTGCAAACAATTCTATTTTTATTTCATAGTAACTTGGACTTACAGCAAAATGGCCAATGCCTCAAAATAAAATGCTTTTTTGACTGCCTTAACATTTTTGGGAGAAGACTGGGGGAGAGAGGAGGGAAGTGGAAATTCCAGCTTGTGGCATTTTTTGTGGCTTGGATTTGCTGGGGTTTTATGCTGCTTTGGTAGACTTGAAAATGTTCACTAGTCCTGTTGATCAGAAAAACTACATTGCAGTCCTGCCTGTTACTCTAAGTGGTTGAAGATACCCATGAGGAGTCATGGGGATGAAGGTATAGCAAACACGCCTTGCTGCTGGGTTTCCTTCTGTAATCTCTTGTAACCTTTGTTCTTTTTTCTTGTTGCTAGAGCTTCCCTGCAGCTTCTCTGCCTTGATGTAAGCTTCCTAACTGCCAGAGTTCACATAGCCTAAGAGTGTACTTGTCTCCATAAGTGTTTGTGCATGCAATCAAACATTTAGAAGGGTTTTAGCCTGTACATTGATTTTTAGGCATTCACTCTTTGAGGAAGGACAGGTGAGAATCCAATGTGATCTCTTGTGTGAGTCTGTGCTTATTGGTTAAAGGTTTTACATCAGTGTCACAGTGAACTAAAACTCCAAATGTCTCTTTTCTGGGATTCATCTTGCAATCTGTCTGCCACTAAAATGAAGAGATTGGAGGAAAGTGAAAGGAAGAGAAGAAAAAAGATGGATCTCAATGAAATCCACACAGGTTATTCCTCAACCACTCTAGAAATCCACGTGTTGTTCAGCTGGGCTGAGGAGTTGTTACCATTGAAGGCTTTTTATTGCTACTTTAACTTAGGAAAAGCTTCTTCTCTGCAACTTATTTTCCTGATGGAAAGTGATTTGAGAAAGTCACTTGCACTTGTCCACTGGAGTTTGCAGTGTCTTTTGGAAGAACATTTCTGTAGAACCTGAAATGAATACAGTTTTGCAAGACTGCAACTTATTAGGTTATTCTCCCCCATGTCTCCTCACCAGTCTGCAGATAAATCCAGAGAGCTGAGATCCAGCTCACGGCTGTCCTCAGGGCCATGCAGTAAGTTTGTGTCATGTGGGGGATTTGCGGGCATGTTCAGTATGGCCTTCATGTTTATTTCCAGAAACTGAAGTGTATCTCTGTGGCATCTGTTCGGTTAAATATTTACTTTCTATCAACAGTGTTAAGAGGTAAGGAACCTCCCTGGAAAAATCAGCTCATGGGGATTTGCATTTTGTTGTGGTTTTGTTTTGGGTCTTGTTTTTAAGTAAACTGGGCTAAAGATGCCTTTTGAAGCACCTCATCCTACATGGCAGCAACATTGCTTTGACAAAGCACAAGGGCTGATATTCAGTCCTTTGTGTGCAAGACTGATAAAGCAGAGTACCTTGCAGGCTTACAGGCAGGCTTTTTTTAACAATACCTGCAATGTCAGCACCAGCTGGAAACATATTCTCTCTGTAAGAAAATGTCCTCAAATAAAAGACTAGAGGTGGCTTGTAAAGAGTCAGTGAACTTGAGTCAAAGGCACGATGAAAACTTTTGTAGGAGAGCAAAACACAAGAACTAAATATGATGGTCTCTGAAAAACTGGTGATAACACCTAAATGGATATACAACCAAGAAGGATGTAAATCTATTCGTGCCTTTTGCAAGCACGGCGGTGACAATGGTTCCATGTGGCAGGGTCTTGACTTTTTTTGTGTCAGAAGGAAGACTGCCTAGGCTGGTGGTTCAAGTAACACCCTCTGAAATGCTGTTTGGTAAGCCCTGTAGCTATCTGACTGCCTATTGTGTGAGCCTACAGCATGCCTCCTAAGGAGGTGTCTTCATTTGAAGTCCTTTACTGCTGAGGATGTCACATATTAATTGGTCATCTTTCTTAAGAGCTAACTGCTCTTGCTGATTCAGCACTGGTGTGAAGTGTTGGATTTTGATCTACAGGTCTGCATCTGTGTAGCTGTAAGTGAGCATAGGTGCTTACTGGTGCAAATATTTCAGACAGGGGAAGGCAACTGGAGCTGGTTCCAGGGTTTTCCTATGTAAAATAGGAAAAGACATGCTGATAATTTTGGCATATTTGAACAATTAGGATGTGAGAGGGACAAAAATATTTGTTAGCTATCTTCTTCACAGAAACTTTGTCTTTCCAGCAGCAGGGAGAACATTTAGAGGAATGGATGTGTGTGAGAAAATCAATGTATTGTAGTGCCATGTCGGAGAATATATATATCATGAAACAGGAGCTGGAGTACCTTGTCTTTAGACTTCTGCTTGCAGATGGCTGCTGCCCTGTTGCCAGTGATCTGGTCCATGTGCTGGCATTGTGCTGTTTGCCAGGTTTCCATAGTAAAAGTAAGCTCCAGTGACGTGTCTGTCTGTGAGCTAAGTTTATGGGCAGGTAGAGGAAAGTCCATGCCAACTGATAAAAAGGGTGGGTCTTGAAGGGCTGATCCATCACTTGATGAATTCGTGCCTAGCCAGGCTCCTCTCATCAGCATGTTGTCTTCATGGAGGTCCCGGGTCTGGGATTGCTGCTGACTGCACAAGGGGCAGCAGTACACACGTTAGTGCGAAGCAGAGAGGTGGCAGTCCCCAGCTTCTGGGCTGCCACTGTGTGTGTGACTTGCTCCAAGCAAACTAAGCCTTTGCATCTTGTTGTAACCAAATATTGCAAGGGGCACTTTGTGTGTCTGTGCTCTACATCCCTGCAAATGGTAGGAGAGAGGACATCTCCCAGTGAGTGTTAGCGATGATTTGTATCTTCACAGAGCTGAACTCTGTGTGGACCATCAGGTGCGCTGTGCCCACAGAACTATTGTATATGCTGGTTTTATCTTTGATCTTTTATTTTAATACTAAAGGCAAATATCTGATAACTCTGAGAACTGTAATCTCTTTATCCCATAGGAAAGAAAATAAATGGGCCCCCCTGCCCATTTTTTCCTAAGTACTTCTGCCAAGGCTTCGTGAGGAAACCAAGCGTGTGGGTAGGAGCTCTTGCCCCATCTTTCAGACACTTACATTCCCCAAACCACAGCAGAGGAGAGACGTGCTATTGCCTAGTGTCATGGAAGTAATGCTGTGCTATAGACACCAAAAGCAGCTGACTGCAGAGCAGGGGCCTTTGCCTGTATCCCTGGGTCCCCAGCTTGGCAATCTGATAGTTGGCTGTGGTTATTTCATTTCCAGGAAAGAGGCTGATGCTATTGACCCTGAGCTATTATTTGCCTAATGAAATACAGGGAACTGAGGGGTGGGAGCTAGATCTGAGGATCTGTGGCTTGCTGTCTTTCCTCCCTCTCCATCCCTGGAAGAGTTTTGCAAGAATGCCTCGGCAGTGCCAGAATGCTAGTCTCCATGGCTGGTAGCAGCATCCCCACTCCAAGGGTGTCATATCTTGAAATGCTCTGCCTTGCCATCTGCAGCCCTTACAGACCAAAACCATGAAGCTGGAGCCTTCCTGCCTGCCAGAGGAGCTACGACCTTAATATCCCAATGACCCTTGAGCAAGACAGTGTTTTGCCAGATGCCCTCAGCCATCCTTTAATAGTCCTAGACAGTGTCTCATGTCTGGGGCACTGACTGTGATGTTGAGCCTGCCTGTCACCTTGGCTTTGTGGCCCAAGCAGAGCATCCTGCCCGTGTGGACAGACATATGCAACTTGGAGCATTGCAGCTTAGCAGGCACCACAAAGATATGGCCCTGCTGATGTCCTGCCTGCCTTCTCCCCAGGGTGCTGCAAGGGCTCAGCAGCAAGAGCAGGCTCACCCCAGCCTGTGCTGCTGGGCCAGGTGGGCTCTGCCAGGCCTGCCTGCTCCAGCAGCTATTGCCATGGAGGGCAGAGGGAGGGAGGTCACGTATCAAGCAGATTTCTGGATGGCATGGAGTCTTTTTCCATCAGAAAGCCCCAATGAATTTTCAGATCACAAAAAAAAATGCCGTCTGCCTCATTACTGAGCTGCAATCTGTTCTTTCTCTACTCCCACAGTTATATTCCTCACCAGGGATTTATTGTTCCTTTTCAATCTGATGTTTTAATCTCCCGTTCCCCCGTCTTTGCCCCTCTCATTTCCCTTTCCAGAGCTGCTGCTCTTACTTTTGTCTTTTCTGCCCTTGCCAGCTGGAGTGAGACACTTGCACGGTGTTGCACTCAAAAATGCTTTTAACTGCCCTCCACTTCTGGCTGCCAAAAGAAGAGATACCCTGTAAACACAGCAAATGAAAATACTGCCACACGGCTGCACAGATCCTGCCCTTTCCACATGCTTCTGGGGCCAGGCATTACAAAAACAAGCTGGCAGACACAGCCTCTGGCTTTTCAGAAGACATCAAAACTTGGGGGGCCACTGTATCTGTGCTTGCTCTGAGATCTGTGTAAGACAGCAGTCAGCCAAGTGAAATAAGGAGAGCGTATGTATTTGTATCACTTTCATTCACAGAGCTTGGCCCATGTCTGTGCTGTCCTCATGCTCAACATGTTCTTTCTCTGAAGAACCTACAGCAAAGCAGGGAGTAAAATGGCCCTGGCTGTTTGCTTTGCAAAGGTAAATTGTTGGTGGCAGCTGAAAATGAAGTCTTTACAAGGCGAAGGCCATTTTTCCTTGCAGGTAGAAGCAGTCGATGAGAAAAGACTGAAACGTACTACATCTGAAAAAGGAAAGCCAGACAATTGCATATTTTGGGACACGTCTAAATATTTATGCCTCAGAAGGCCAGCGCCGGGGACTGGTTTGCGCTCAAGTGCCAAATCTACACCCCCCCTCTGTGCTCCGGCGTCTTTGGCGCGTGCTGTACAAGCCGTCCTTTCTCTCCCAGATAGGGACACGTTTCCCGGGGTTTGTCCTTCGGGGCCTATTTTTCAGCTTTTCCCGCCGAGAGGACAGAAGTCTCCAGTGATGCCATCAGCTGGAAGCTCGTGAGCGGCCGCGGTGAGCCCGCGTCGCCCCAAGCTTGTCCGTGTTGGCTCCGCGGCCCCGTCGGCGCGTGCCAGGCGTTGTGCAGCTGCAGGGCTCGGCGCCAGCGGCGAGGTCTCTGCCTGTGCCGCAGAATGCCTGATTCAGCAGCAAAATCCCCGAGCTGCCTCCAAGCCCTCCTGGAAAAACCATCTGCAGGCATCCCGCTTGGGTGGGAACATCCAGTGCCGCGTGTGCCTGCCAGCTCACCCTGTCTGCCGCATGGCGTGCGGCTTGCTGGGGACGGGACGGTCCCAGAAGGCTTCACCTCGAGTGTCCCGGGCTCCTCGCTACTTGAAGGCATGAACAAAGCGCAAGGGTTTGTGTTGTTCTTTCCTTCCTTTCTCGGAAGGTCTAACCCCAAACCTGCTGAAACCTGTGGAAAGACTCATATTGGCTTTCCTGAGTCTTGGGAATGAAATTGCTTCTTGTTTCTTTATTGACTGCACATCTGTAGCATTCTACTAGTACCTTTTTAAATTAGATTTCCCAGGATCAAACAAGAACAAAGGGGAGGAGAGGGGGAAAAGAAAACAATGAACCTTTTCCTGCATCTAAATCAGCAGTAGCTGGCTGGGGAGGGATGAGAGAATTACAGGAACTGCCTGAATGCAGTGGCCTGGTATCCTCTGTACCTGCTGCTGAGTTAAGTGGAACCAGTTAAATGCATCTGGGATGATCTCTTAATAACTGCTCCTACTGTCTTCTCTCTGTTGATATGCAGGATGTGCTGCATTTATTTTTTTTTATGTGCTTTATGGAAGTAGAACAAGAGGTTAGATGTGTTTTATGTGTCCGCATGGTTGCACAACATATGGCATATTGGTCTGGGGCCAAATCATACACCATTTGATATGGAATGGAAACTTTTTCCCACCCTTTTGCACCAAAGTTGTGTTAGGGTGCCTGGCAGCTGGCAGTCACAAATGGCACCAGGAAAGGAGAGGGTGGCTGTTTGACAACCTTGGCCATGATGGGGGAGTCCAGTGAGCCACACTGACCATCACCTCTGACTTTGTTTTTGTGCCTCTGCAGGGCTCATCGCCAATGGGCCAGGTCAGCTGTAAGCAGGGGCTGTGCCTGTGTGGAAAATGGCTGGAGGGTCCAGCAGCTTGTGTTGGTTGTGGTGAGGTCTCGGGATCCTCAGTATCACCGCTAGCTAAAAGCAAGCACTCTTGGTGGCCCAGAGGTCTAATTCTGAGCAGGGATGAGTAGTATTCCTGACATCGAATTACTCATCCTGGCTGATTGTGCTTTGGTCCCAAGCTTTGATAGTCACAGAAGCCCAAACTGTGGCCAGGGGCCTTGTGCCCCTGAAAACCCATCTTTGCATGACAGGGGAGGCCCCATGGGGTTCACCAGTACTGTGACAGGGAACAAGGGCTTAGCCCTGGCTGCAGTTGCTCCCTTTGGAAGTGTTTTTCCCTCTCTGGAAGCAGTGCCTCAGCTGGTGCAGATCATGTTGATCCCAGTGACACGTGGAGACTGTTACATGCTTACATCAATCACAGCATGCTAGTTTATTTTCTTTCTCCTTAGCTCTTTTGCAATGTCTTCCCAATTCAATTGCTAATATTTTTCATAATTATACTTGAGCAGCTGCATCAGTCTGGAATTCGTACAGATGTCCTGAATTTTGCAGTGTTCTTGCTCACACCTCTCACAAACCACTTGCTCCACGGAGAAGATCCTATAAAGCAGCCAGCACTGCCAGTAGTGCTGCAGTCCCTGCTGGCGCAGGGATCTTTCTCAGATAAACAACCTCCTTATCTTGCCAGGTGAGTGGTGGTTACCCTGCGTAGTCCCCCTGTTCTCCTTGTCTTACATGGCAAGTCTGCTGGGGACAGAAACAAGTCGAGGTTTGCATTGCTGGTGCAGTAAGTACCTCCAAGACAGCTGTGTGGAGATGATGGGGACTAGTGGTATTCTGGCTAGTATTGTTTTAAGGCACCCAGAAGAGTAGCTGAATTCGGGTCTTCCATGTTCAGGATGGTTGCTCCCTGGTGCTAGCCACAGTGACCCCAAAGCTCAGTGCCTCATGTGGCTACACCCCCATCCAGCAATGGAGGGTCTTCCTTTCCTCTCTCCACATGTATTCTGTGTCCGTGCTGAGCCACAGCGACAAGATAAAAAAATGTTGTTTCTTCCTTTGAGGGACCGGCAGTAGAGCCTTGCTGGGATGCCCTGGCCTGGTCCTCAGTGCTGTGCACAAAGGAAACCTTCTTCTGAGACGCCCCGCAGCGCTCGGATTTGTCTCTGAAGCAGGAGACGTAGTGACCTCTATTTCAACATGAATAATCACAATTGTAGTTTGTGCCCCTCCAGTGAGGCAGGTCTTTATTAGACCTGACTGGGGTCTGTAACCTCTGCTGGCTGCAGGTCTCCCAGCTGCAGGCATGCTGTGTGAAATGCTGTTTGTATTTCCTTCTATTCATGCTAACCTTACCTGCCATGAACGATGCAATCATGCGGACAAGAAGAGATCATAGGGAGGTTCAAAGTCCAGGATGGAAAATTGAGAGAGATAAAAGGGCGGGGGGAAGAGAGACAAAAATAGAGTTGCTAAGGCTGGCAGTCATTTGGATGTGGGACTCAGGGGACATCAGAGACATACAGGAGCTTCCAGGTTGGAGGGGAATATCCACTCGGTGCCCTTCACTTGTCTGTAGCTATCTGTGCTTAAGCCATCACAGCCCACAGCTGTGTTGAGTCCACTGACCCCATGGAAACCTGAAGTGAAGTGAATCTCGAGGAGCTGGTAGAGCCCAGGTTGCTGGAGAGGGAGGGGTGGCAAGGACCATCACAAAAGGCAAATACAAGCTGATCTGTGAAGGGAGACACGAGGTTGAGCTCCTGCACATCTCAGAAGCAATAGATGAAATAGCAATGGATGACAGCCATAAGTGGTGGCTTTGGACGGTCAGAGTGGCTGCTGGGAGAAGCTTCTCCCCAGGAAGGTGGTGCAGCACTGGAACAGGTTACCTCGAGAGGCCAAGGATCTCCCTGACCTTGAGAGGTTTAAAGAATCAGCTAGACAAAGCCATGGATGATCTGAGCTGGTGTTGGCAAGAGTCTTACTTCTTATGGGAGGCAGGACCAGAGGCACCCAGAAGCTTGTCCCAGCAGATAAAGTCTGTCACTGTACTTACATTAAAATTGAATAAACATGCTCTTGTGTTGACTTAACCTTCCCAGTCCACACGTTGATCTGATTTTGTTGACAAGCTTGTTCCTAGAACCTGATTCTCGCTAAAGAAGAGTGAAAATGGGAGGTGGCCTTTATGTTACCTGAAATAAACATGTGAATTAGGTTTTTGGTTAGATTCTGGTGCCATCCTTTAGGCTCTGGGAAAGCTGGCTGCACACTCACCCCTGTGATGACGTGTTGCAAAGTGTCACCCCACAGCACGCTCTACAGATGCATTTATTGGAATAGGACTCTCCCCTTGTGATCAGGAGCCTAATGACTCTTCTGTGTGTATTTCTGCTCTGTCTTTGCACTTCAGCTTCTGCTGCAGGTAAAACGGGGTGCAGCTAGTGAAGGCTTGAGGTGTCCAGTGCTAGATGTTCATTTCCTCACCTCTTTGAAACCATGAGATGTAATAATGTGTTTCTGCTTCACTGCAGGAACAAAACAAGACCTCTGAGGAATTTGTGTGCACGGCTGGAGGTAGTCCCTTCAGACCAGGGGTTAAAGCTCTGCCCAAGCTGTTCCCGACATGGAACACAATTCCCTCCCCTCTGATAACTGCCACCCTTCACCAAACCTTCTCCCACTACCATGCCCCATCAAGACCATTATCTGTCAGCTTCCAGCACAGCCCCTACCCATGGCTGGACTACAGAGGCCCTGTATGTGCTGGCCAGGCTGAGCATAAGTCCTGTTTTCCTTCAGGCTGGAGGATTTGCTCTCTTCTTACAAGACACTGCTCCCTGTTACCTGAGACACGCCATCAGAAACTCTGTCATGCATTCCTATATTGTCTCACGGGAGATGAGGTAGCAGTTCTGGTCAGAGAAAACCTTCCTTCTCCCCCTGCCTTCCATCAGAGGCATGGGGAATGGTGAGCAATTAACCTGAACTGTGTGTAGTAAAATATATACCCCCATAGCCTGAGAAATTCTGGATAACAGCCAGAAAGGGTTAACAAAGAAATGTGTTCTCTCTGCCATAATTGAATATTTGGCTTATATTTTAATAAATGAGTAACAGCTGAGCAGAGAGGCCAAAAGGAGAGAGTTCCCCCCACCCTGAGCTACTTTCAAGGCAGAGTTTGGGCTGCATGAGAGTCAGGTACTGGAGTGAGTGATTTAACACAAAACACAGAGGATTAACTATAAATTCAACAGCTGTGTAGACAGTGAGTAGCAACAGAGTGAGTATCTAATGCAGGTATGATGGGTTGTGGGGTTTTTTAATGTTTAAATTTTCTTTTGAATTCCCTGAAAATGGGAAGAGAAGGAGCAAAATCAGGCACTGTGGTTGGGACTGAGGGGAGCTGGAAGGCTGAGGTGATAAATCAGCAACACTACAGTAAGATTAAGGGGGAAACTAGTGTAATGTATGAGGCGATACGGAAAGGCGAGTTTTATCTCTACAGTCAGCTCTGGAAGGATTCAGTTCCAAACAGTTAAAGGGGGAGAAGACCAGGAACCCCCATCAGATGGGGCCCACCATCTGACAACACCTGACAAGAGAAGAAACAGAGAAGGGTTTCTTCTCTGTAGAGAAAGAGTTTCACCTGGTGAGAGCTGTCACCATAGGAGGCTAAACCAGCTGGCACTAGTAGGCAATCTCCTCTTTGTGAGGAAAGATGGTGATGAGCATGGCCACTTTGGCATTTACCCATTCAGGAAACATTTCTTGTTCTTGCAGAACATTTCTAGGAAGGTTTTGGGATTAAGCTGATGCTCAAAAGCACCAGATGGTTCTGGATGAAGACAGCCAAAGGGACGGGTGGCAGTTTAGCACCCACTACACCACGATGGGAACTCCCATCACTTGTTCTCGAGGGGGCATCCTGAAGTTATTAAACCTGTTTTTGACAAATCACTGAGCAGTGGCTAGGAAGCAGTATCTTTTATAACTCTTAGGCAGGGCAAGAGGTAAACCAAAGACCTTGTTCATAGAGGAGTTGTTCATGGAGGAGTTTTTCCTGCAAGAGCACTGGCACTGCCCAGCTCCATGTCAAAGGCAGACTAACCCTCAGACCAAGCACTTGATGTAGCATGACAAATCGCTGGGAGGAGAGGAATGATGCTCTATTATTTTATTTTAATTTGAAATGGTTAAGAAGAATTCTTATTTGGGGAAATGTTGGCCGTACTTTGCTACAGCATTAGCCTTCTCTGCTGGGTCTCTTCTGCTAGAAATGTTTAGATTTATTTTTGTTTGTGTTCTGTCTTACGCAGCTAAGAAAACAGTTTCAAATAGGACAAATTGTCTTGTTCCAGGGAGGAGGTCTGATCGGGAGAGTGAAAACAGCTTGCTACTTGGAGAGCCATCCACAAAAGAACAAAGCTCTATGGACAGATCCCTACACTGTGCCTCACAAGACAAGATGTTGGCCTCAGGAAGCACTACTATGTGAGACAGTCTCCTTGTTAGGTGGTTGGTTTTTCTGCTACAACTTACGTGTCCCAGTGCCTGGTCCTCTGAGTGCTGCTTTTTTGGGTCCGATGGGCAGGGAGCAAATGCCTGGGGTATTCCTTTCTCCTGTTCATAAGAAAGGGGAATTGTGTTAGTTCATTTCACAGGGATGCTGATACAGCTTTCTGATAGTCTTTAATAGCTAGTGCTGTAGAAGAAGAGTTTAGTCTGTTTTGATCAGGTCTCTCCCGTATTTGTGCTTTGTGTCTCACTGGCAACGTGAAAGGAAGAAATACTCATGAAAGAGCCAATGTTCCTGCACAACATTAATGGAAAATCAGTTCTGGATGCACAGAAGTGTGAGCTTCTTGTGGAAGCTGGGTGAAGAGTTACACTCAGATGCTTAGAAAAGTGAGATGACATCATATGATCTGTACATCTTGTTAAAATGAATCAGTGTTATTATTATTAAAACATCTCCATTTGTAATGGCTGCTTTGGCAGACTGGTCGTAATAAAGAATTTTAAACTTGGTGTAGGGTATAAATCCTGGCAGAAAGGAACTCTAAAAGCAACAGGAATTCTGCTGCTTGAAAACCAGACTAAGTTTGGCTCTTTGGCTAGAAATTGGACTAAAGTGTGGATTCAACACTTAGGTTCACAATTAAAAGGTCGTCATCACATCAAGAGATCCAGACTCACCACATCAGCAGTCTGTTTTCCAGAAAAAGCCACTCTTGTCCAAAGGACAACTGGAAATACCTAAATGAGATGACAAAAGTGGTGCAACTTGAGCCAAGAACCATTTTGCTGTCAAGGCTAAATAAATAAAAAAAAATAAATAAATTGTATTTTCATTAAGAAAAGAATGTTGGGAAATGGCAGTCTTTTGATAGACACCTCACGAGACTAAATTTGTGAAACTCTGTAGAAAGAGGAGCTGATGAGAATTATTCTTACATTTACACCTAAGGCAGTCACGCTGGATTTATTACTAGACCTCGGGCTGCAAACCTGAGTCTGATTTATTAACTACTGTCCGTTTTGGTTTCTTATCCAGGGTGGCAAACCAGCTGTAGAAAGCTGAAAAGAAGTTGAGCTGCGTGTCTTGTCCTTTCAGCCTGTTTCATGTGTTCTTGTTGGTCTATAAACAAACATCTCTCAGGTCTCCTAAATAGATTTTCTGATTAAGTTCCCAGAAAAGACCACCACCAGTCTCATTAAAACTTATTTATGCTACTTTCATGCATGAATAAAAAAGCTCCCATTCACTGTTGATTTTATTTAGTTAGATCCTGTGCCTTTGGGTGCACATTGAATTGGAGTGACATTTTTGGCACCCAAAGAAAATAATAATAGTGGGACTGCAGAGAATAGTTTGATGTCTGCATATATTGCAGTGTGAAAAGGAAGGGGTTAACCTGTTCTTGGCTGTATGGTATTGATTGGGGCCCACTCAAAGAAAATACAGCTGAAAATAATTAGGAGTATTCCCTAGTTGCTGGGCTGGGTTGTGTTTTTTTTTTTGGGGGGGGGGGGGGGGGGGGGTGGAATGTTTTGAAAGGGGGCTCTGGGGGGGTGTGTTTTTTTCCGGGGGGCCGACCCCCC